>JAOCNB020153729.1:0-17962 GCA_026546465.2 Palythoa caribaeorum | reverse complement strand
ATTTGCCAAAATTTAAGAACAATTTAAGAACAAGCTCAGGCTGAGGCTTGATAACTAGGAAATTTTTTGTGGTAGAATATTGACTAAAACTTAGCGATAAAACGTAAGAAGATTGACTAAGACTGCATGCCGGCAACAAACAATGGACGTAGTTAGCCTCTAAATTCAGCAGTGCAATACATGTGTGGCGCAAGGCGTCTTGTTTTCCAATACTTGGTTTTATTTTGCTTTTTCTTCAATAAAAACGGCTCACAGAAATAAGAACAATTTTAGAACAACTTGAGGCTAAAGTTTGCCTCCGCAAAATTTACTGGTTCTTATAAAAAAGCGTGTAATTTAACAGGAGCGATTCAGTTCATTTCAAACGTCGGTGCTTTACCGTCGAAGAAAATTACTGGAACTAAATTCGTGTGAATTAAATTCGTCTCTAATGCGACGTACAAACAGGGACTAAAAGTCGTGTTTTTCTAGATTTGAACGCAGCTTATTTGTAGCGCTAACGGATTCATAGTACAGTAAGAAAAGTGAGAATAACAAAAATTGCGTTTCAGGAGAAGAAGGGACGGTAAATAAGGCGAGTAGTTACTGTAAAAGCTGTTCTAAGGAAAGGTCACGGCTTTAAAATATCATTTCCGATGTCCAAAAGACATGCAAATTCATTTCACTTCCTCTACTCATTCATAAGCCCTATACTTCAAAGTTTAAAAGTTCCCGTTACAGAAAACAAATATCCCTCGAAAACGAGGCATTTCAGCCTTTCACGGATATAATGCCTAATATGTACCTTTTTTTAGCTTTTGTACTGTATTTTTTTTAAAAGAAAAACATAAGAAGTTTTTTTGATAATGTTGTCAAAACTAAAAAAACGTAAGCTTATTTTAAAATGACCATTGCCCATCGCAACAGTTAAAATTGTTTACACATAGAAATCACATAATTTTCCCCATGACTAATTATGGAAATTTTATAAAAACACACTAACACCCATTGACGAAATTGCAGTTTTAATATTCAATCTTTGTCCACGATTAGGAAACTGTCGTTGTGGTCCATTGTTTCGCTGTCAATGCTGCCCACACAGCGAAAGATTTATTTCGTTGAAACAGTTTGAATGCTTCCCTTACGATTGTCGCAGCGCGTAGCATTCAAAAAACAACTTTTAACGTGCTGTTCTCCGACGGGCAAAGCGAGGCGGCAAGAAACCGTTAAATCATTGCAACGCGTGTACATAAAACATTTATGAGGAATATTACCAGTGCATTATATCTTGCCGGTAAGTCATTGATGATTCCTGAAATCATAAACAGTCGAATCTATGCCTTATGAAATCAGTCGTAGTTTCTCTAAGTCTAACTAATAGTTTGTTTATTTTGTCGTTTTCGCCAGAACTTTTTTTGGCGGTTACCGGGTTAGTTGGCTCGAGAGACTAGTTTTATTTCAGTAACAAACTGTGCACAAAGGGTTATATTAAGTCATCTTGTCTGATCGACCAGTTTATGCATACTAAATTTTCCCAGGAGACGTTGTAAACATGTACTGATGTAGCTTAACAGTACATTTTAGTCGCCGTAGTAAAGCCAGAGTTCTGACGGCAAAGCAATTTTTATAAAGTCAGAATCAAATAATATTTTATTAAACATTTGTAGGTAATTAAACAAAAAATATATACAAATTTTTGACGCAATTTTGACTCATCAATCATTATAAAAGATGACGCGACGGTTGAAGTGATATTCACTAAAAGCTTTTAACTTTCAGTGTCAATCGTCTTCCGTTTCACGCTCTTTATGCGTCATAAAAAAGACAAATATCAAAATTAGCGCCTCGTAGAATCCATATTTTATTTTTCCCCTTGTATCATTTTGTTGTGCTCAAAACATTTCTGAAATGGTTTGGCAAACATATTCCGACATTACTGAACTGTTGACAAGTGTCTTGCTTGATCAGTACATGCATGTGCAAAGTACGGTTATTATTTATTATTACTACAACGTGAAATACACGATTTTTTTTTTATAAGAACCAGTAAATTTTGCCGAGGCTCACTTGTTCTTAATTATTTTGCCAACTTCAGCCTCAATTTGTTCTTAAATTGTTGTTATTTCTGTGAGCGGTTTTTATTAAAGAAAAAAAAATAAAATTAAAACAAAGTATTGGAAAATGAAACGCCTTGCGCCATGTGCACATGTTTTGTACGGCTGAATTTTGAGGCAACTACCTTCCTTTGTTGAGCAGTCTTTACAGTGAATCTTGTTATGTTTTATGCTGTATTGCTAAGTTTTAGTTTATTTTCTACCACAAAAATTTTCCTAGGTATCAAGCCTCAGTCTGAGCTTGTTCTTAAATTGTTCTTAAATTTTGGCAAATTTGAGCCTCGTTGTTCTTATAAAAAAAATTGCGTGTAACAGGGGCCGCGGAAACGGATGATGGCACTTTTTGGACCAAGATTATTGAAATATCACAAATAAAAATAAGAAAATGATTGACAATACCAGCTTGTCCCACCACTTTTCAATGACAATACTAACCCCCTCCTCCCTAACCTTGAGGCCTCTACTTTTCTGTGTGCTCCGCGGTCCCTGAATAAGCATCTAAGCACTGCAATTTTAAGCAAATATATGAAGCAATAAAAAAATATATTTCCCATCATCCCAACCCCGCTGTTTTCCACCGCCCCAGTGTAATTGATTTTTACACTAATGATAAGAGATTATTAACCCAGCGCGAGGTCTGTATGGAAAAATATTAGACCGAGGTCTTGACAGATTAACACCACGGACCGAGAGCAGCGAGGTTTGTACAAAAAAGATCGAGGTCTGATATTTTTCCATATAGACTGAGCAAGCGAGGTTAATAATTCGTTTATTATGGGACTTTTTTTTACTTCAGGTAATTTATCCCATTCACAGAAATCATCGGAACTATCCAACAGTTTTCGGAAATCATCGGAAAGCTACTGAAATGTTTAAAAACTGTTTCTTATAATGCATTTTTGTATTTTTGAAGGTTTTCTAAAACTTTTCGGAAAACTTCATTTAAAATTGTTTTTTAAGTAATTTTGCGAGTTTTGAAAATTTTCTGAAATTTAAAAATACGGGAAACCGATCCGAATGCAAGCGTATACGGCCCGTGGGTCGAATATGTATTTTGACAGACCGCGCGTGAACCAATCAAAATTCAGGAAATTGCAAGGTCATATTTTGTTAATCGTGTATATTTTTAATGTACTCTTTGACAAGCTTAATGTTCTTTATGCCTTACATGTACTAGAATTATTTCACAACAGGGAAAAATTGCTTAGTTCTCTTTAGTTATATATTTCTTTTATTTAAAAATATAAAAAAGTCAATGCGCTGGCAAAAATCAGTGTGCGCACTGATGATAAACCGGGATATTTTTTTAAGTAACTATTGGAAGCAGCACGGGGTTTCTAGGTTTATGGTCTGCATGTACAGAAAAATATCAGACAGAGATCTTGAAAGTAAGAAAAATGCGTAATTAGGTTCATATTAACAAATCGATTGTATAGCGTCTGTCGGCTATTCAGTGTTTCTCTCCTCTCTCCATCATCCATTTTTGTTTTTTTAAGTATACTTTTTCTCTATTTATAAAAAAGCATCCAACTTTGCTCGTAATAGCAAAGAATGTTAATTTTGGTTTTTGCTGGCACAAGCACTACATACATCCAGGACAGCAGTTCTGAATACACAAAGAGACGGACTGCGATCCGAAGATGCTCGAATTCCACGACTGGTGCGTCATTCAATAGGCAACACATCGCTGACGTCACAGTTTAAATTCTGTTCCCCATAATTAGTGGCACGCAACTTTAGGTTAGCAAAAACAAAAAGAAAAAAGAAATAAATTTAAACCTTGAGAAAAGCAAAGCAAGTAAATTTAGAGACTAAAGGTTTCGGTTCTGCAGATACAGTTACAAAGAAGATATGGATGCCAAAAAACCGCAAAACTACTGTTCTTAATGAAATTTTAAATAAAGCATTCTTTGTAAAATATATGAACAGTATTCAATGTTTAAGTCTCATATCTTCAGAAGATGCATATTTTGGCAAGGCTTTTTAATACTCAGAATTTCTCATTTTAAATCTCAATCAGAAAGAAAGACACGCACTGAATGTTAACGAAGCAAGTACAAAGTAATTGTAAACAAAGATTCGTCTAAGTACAAATACTTAAAACATATAATAATCAGAGTTTTTACCTTGCAATGAAGTCTTTATATTCACTGGACCATTTATCCGGTTTCTTCAACGTTGGTGGTTTGCTCCTGTGATGTGAAAATCCAATAAGAGGTTTAGAAATCTTTAAAATTAAACTACAAATACGCCGAAATTTAATGCTCCCTCAAAAAATTTCAAACAAGAAAGCTCCATTATAAAAAGCTAACATGTGTAGCTTAAAGCTACACTATAGGTTAGCCTTTTCATAATGGAGTGTTTACTTTAAAACTAAGTTTAATGGGTGTTATCAAGTTTAATTTAGCATAATTAACAAATGGCTGAGAATATAATGGATTTAAGATATCATTTATTTTAAACGAAGAATGCAAGCAGCCTTTAAATTTTTTCCTGCAAACATCTGTATTCTCACCTGGGTATTTTAAAAAGTGCCCTCATTGGATGCTGATCAGAAAATGGGGCAGAACCTTCAGCAAGCTCAATAGCAGTAATACCAAGTGACCATATATCACATCGAATGTCATAGCTGTAGTCCAACTGTTGCTCACAAGCTATAACCTGACAATAAGATATGAACGCATTTTAATCAGGCTGTTTGCTGATGCAAGACTGCAGTATAGCAATTGTAATAACATGAAAATTATTTGGAAGCAACAAATTTGGAATATATCATTAACATGTTGGGGCACGTAGTATGATTCAAGTATCTTAGGACTTGGTATGAAAGTGACTGGTACAACAAACACAGCTTGCCAATGAATCATTGAGGCAAGCAATTGCTCTCACTCACTTCATTGGAAAACATGGTAGAAATTACTTTTTTTGATTCATCTTTTTTAGATTAATTTTTACATTAATTTTGTTAATCCATTTTTGTATTAAGTATGTGAGTCAGAATGGAATACAACAAAAAAGCTTTGGGATGTGCGGCAGTGTCTTTTTTGCTGTTTTTAACTACTTCATCTCAAATAGTTTAGATGAGCTTTTTTCACTTCCTACGGATTTTCAAATGGCAAGCTCTGATACAAAGATCTTATGGTGCTGGAAATTAACAGCAATGTCACACAACTTGGCAGCACTTATCCATGTCTCATGCATAAGAATCCTCTTAATTTAGTGTACTTAGTTGGTCAAGGAGGAATTGTTTGCCACCATAAAATACTACTGGATATACAGTGCAAATGAACAAGATACCAGTTAAAAAATTAAAAAGCAAGAAAAATTTGGGTTCCCTCTTGCCATTAAGGGTAAGAATAACCTTAGGTTGATTTCAGTCCGGCCATCTACTTGGAATATGGAATGAAAAATGGTTCAAGTTATACAAATCAGTTTTTGTGAATAAAATTATATAATTTTATTAGCAGCTTGAACTGTTCTGACTCACTTCTGGTGCCATCCAAAATGGAGTCCCAACTGAAGAATTCCTTCGCATCATAACATTGGAGATCTCAGCTGACACACCTGCAACAAATCATAATCACAAGTCATAATTTCTGCATGGTAAAAAAAGTAACAGAGATTGTTACGTCTATATCTTGCAAACAAAATACTGACAAAATTCATAACTTTGCTGAAAAAAGAATAAAAACCTTTGGAATGCCTTAATTGCTAATTGTTAATATCATTGACTTAATAAAAATAATATGTTCTACAATTTCTGAACACAGTCATGACAAGCCTCTTTTTAAATTCAGGTATTCCAAGATTATTTAGCCCTGCAGTGTATAATTCAAGTCCCAATTCCCTAATAATATACTATTTAATTAATGTTTTTTGTTCTTTTATAGTTACTATAATTCTTCATTAAGTTATTTTTACCTTGTAAATAATTATTTTAGTTTTTGTGTTTGTGCAATTCCTATTTTATTACGTTTTATTGTAGGGCCCTACTGAAAGTTGCTTTCAATTGTGAGTCAGGCTCCCTCATTAAAGACTTTTATTATATAGCAGTTGATAAACGTATGTTAGAAATGAACCACTTATATATATTAAATGATATACTAACGATAAAAGATAAATAAACAAATATTAAAACTACATAGAGTTCCTCCTATATACTATTCCCCAAGGGAAAGTCAAGTAACAATGGCTTTGAAAGTTCTCTAGCCTTCTGCATCCTCAATACGTCATTGCTCCTGCTGCCAAAGAACTTCCACATTGTTAGTTCTAGATCCCTTGACCTGATCCCCCTAGCACCTCAATGATGATGTTATATTGTTTAATGTCATATCCAGGGTACTGCTTCTTTAGCTCAAATTGCAAAGGCCTGTACATAGCCATTTTTTCCCGATGCTCTATCCATGGACAAGACATCTCCACGTACAGCCCACACCTTTTTTAGTCTTGTGGTCCACAAATCCAGCGTCCACTCTAGATCTGTTTGTCTTCACAATATTTAGTGTGTTTAACATAAACTGGGACATCACATCACAACGTTAGTGCCTCGGGTGATTCATAGATTGGTTTGGGCATTGCAGGCAAATACCAAGGAGGAACTGTGTCATCAACCCCAGTTCCCTAGCCATCTTGAAGAAGAGAACTTTCAGTGCTGCATTGTGTCTCTCCAGGTATTTAGACTGGGCCTGCACAGAGCATCCCAAAAGCACATTCCCAAGGGTCTCAAGAGATTTCCCACACATCCTACATGTGAGATCACCCTGTGCTGCTTTTGTCTTGTGGATTGTGTTTACCTTAGTGTGTGTGAGCTGCTGGTAGAGATCCATTACCCCAGAGATGGTATGGGTAGGAGCGCATGTCCAGTCTTGCAGCCAAGCAAAGCATCTGCTCTGACTTAGCATTCTGTCCTGCCATCTAACTTGCAAGAGCTGTCCGTGCCACCTCTCCTCACTGATCTTCTCTTTCAGCTTCTCCATATCAACGTTCTTAAAATGGTCTTTTACTTTTGACCCAGTGATTTCCATCTCATGATCTCTCACGGACTGACGTGATGATTCAGCATACTCCAGAGACACTCCTTATGCCCAGTTCCTCTGTGAACTTCTTTCATCAACAATGTCTGTCCCTTCTCTACCACCTTCTCTTCAAATTGTTGCACTGCCCTTATAGAGGGATCCATATTCTGACATAGCTTCATTGCCACCTTGATTTTTGTTAACTTGCATTCGCACTCTACACAGTGTATCCCACACCTACCTTTCTCTGTTACCAAATACATCATCATCATTATTATTATCATATGCAACATAAAATCAAAGGCTGATTCAACTATTTACCAAAGTCGATGAGTTTAATCTCTGCCTCTGTAGTCAGCATAACATTTGGTCCTTTGATATCACGGTGCATCACATGGTGCCGATGGAGATGTTCAATACCCTTGGGGCAAACATCAGAGCAAACTTCTGTTAGTGTTATCATCATATAGTGTATGTTATATAAAAAAATAGCAGCCCATCATTGACCATCACAGCAATGCATAGAAGAGGAATGCAGAGGGTAGAGGTTTCACACCCAAATGGGGCTACTTTCTCATGCTGATAGCATGCATAGTGCTTAATTTCATATTCAGTGTATACAATAAAGGAAGATATATTTCTCTTTTCAAGTTCAGATCATGAGAATAAAGTACTCCAAATTTTAATCAAATTAATTTGAAATGTTGTAGAACTTTATATTTTTATCTACCAAAAACATTAATAATTTCTTATATTATCATAAAATAAAATAAAATATTAAATTTAATACCAGAATTGATGTAAATGTTTACCTTCAAAGTTTCATGAAGAATGTATGCAATTAACTGCTCATCAAGACTTTTTTTCTGCTTAATAAAACTTCTGGCCAGGTTTGTCACAGAACCACCTCGGCATAACTGTTGGTTAGGTAACAGAATAATCAAATTAAATACATGCATCAGTATCAAGTAGTTCACAACTCTACATCATATCCAGTTCATTTTTTTGGCACCCCAACTATACGAAATTTGGCCAAACAATTAAATTAAATGTTTTCTTTTCTTTTTTTTTGTCTTGTGGTTGTTCATTTCCTATAACTATTTTCTCTTGTGTTGCATGTTATTGCAACATTTCAGTATTCTTTAATACCCTGTGCAGATGTGTAGAACTTTCTAGAAATTCATGGCATTCAATTTTAATGCACCAGCATTTAAAACCAATTTAACTGGTTTTTATCAGACATGTATTTAATCAATCATCAGTCAATTAGTCAAATATTCAGAAGGTGAACACCAGCAGGTGACACCCTATGGCTGCTTATGGCCCAATAACAAAGAAAGTAGTAAGAATTCTAGAAGAACAAAATTAAAACCAAGATCTTGAAAAACATATTAAGTCTCTTTTAATATTTCCAACCATTTCTTCTTCATTGAACATCCAAACTTAATGAAAATATCAATCTAACTCCATCAAACCATTTATTGCAACACTTGCATCTAATAACAATTATTATTGATGTTAACCAATGCCTAATGTGTTAATTAAATGATCTTAGCAACGCTTATATATTTGGCGTGGAATGCCAGCTACTAATAATAAATCATTGTTAAAACAAAATATTTTAAGAATTCGTCAAATGAGCTAACGTATGAGCTTAAATAAAGTCTATCATTCGTGGAAAGCCGTCGAAATTTAGTCTTGCACCTGTTTCGCAACATACTGATGCCGATGGTGTTTGATATCAAAATATATCTCAACAAAATTCCGACAGTTTAATTGCTTTTTAGATAGCTTACAAATGACCTGCTCTACCCTCGTCTTTGTAAAATTTAATATCGGCCCGTTTCACAAAAGAAATTTATGGTTGCCTATTGTTAATTGGAACTGCAAATATAAACATGGCAACAAATTGCTATGCTTGCAGTTGTGGTTCAAACAAACTATGGCCCACCGCTGCGCACAGCCAAGATTTTAAAAATATTTTTCACTTTAAAAAAGTTTGAATCCAGTAAAGGAAGTTAACACTGCTCAACAATTTCAAATTTGCCATTTACAATTTTAAATCATTTTTTCTCTTTCAAAATACATAATCTCATAATCTTTTTTCAAAGCCTTTATCGAGTTCCGACTTAATCAACCGTATTTTAATAGCTTTTCGATGACAGCACTTGATTTTAATATTTACCTCCATCACGAGCCAGAGCTGATCTTGTTTTTTAGAATCCTTCTTGATAAAAGCACCATAAAACCCTGCAATGTTTGGGTGCGAGGAATGTTTCTTTAAAACTTCGATTTCCGGTAAGATTTCATCAACTCTTTCGTGCACGGCTTCGATAACTTTAGCAGCTGCCATTTCACCGCTATGAATGTTTCGAACTTTGTATACTTCACCATAAGTGCCTTCTCCAATGCTCTCGACAAGTTGCCATTCCACTGGTGATTCATATCCATCAAGTGAATCGGCTCTTTTTCCCATCATGGCTATAAGAAAAAGAAATTTAAATCGTTATTTAAATAATTTGTAATTGATTTAATCGTCACTAAATAATTTGCTCGATGCTACCTCAAACTAGCTTGCTTTCTTTTCTCATGTTTGACATGTATACTTACTGTAAAGAGGTTCTTCACGACTAAACTTTAGTTGAGCCATTATTTAGTGATAACAAGAAAGATTCAGCCGTTTTTAAGTTCGCAGAAGGTGCATTTTGAGGCCATAACTTCTTCTTTGTCACTTCGCAACTGCTTAACAAAGCGTTCGCGGATCACTTCCTTCGATTCCACTTCTAAAGACATAACTAATTGGAATATTCATAAGTTTATGTTGCCTAATTGTTTTTGTGGTGACTTGAAAATTACCTAACCGTTAAATCGTTATTGAATGAAGAGAGAACACGAAAGCGATCACAATCACAAAATATTTTACTCTGTCGTATTTTCTGAAGTTGTCGGTTTCGCGCCGATTGTTTACTAGAGCCAGATTTCCAGTGTTTCCATCCACTGATGAGCGCGCGGGATCTGTGTAGTGTAGGATTGGGCAACCGACTGTGGTTACTTTTGTCGTTTTTGAAGTTCGCCTTTTGAAAGCGTAATTTGAAAAAATCTGAAAATTCATTTTAATTCAAAATTTTTAGTACAGTTCGAAAGCCCACTCTATAATTTGCTATATGGGTTTAGGTATCTACGGTTTAAAACAGATGCACTGTATCAGTTTTGACGCAAAACGCCCCTGAAGGTATACTGTAACTTTAATTCAGCTGTTTGTATTTCGTAGAATTCTTGGGTCCCAAACCTTGAGATTAAGAAAATATTTTTAAACAATGAAGAAACTACAAGGCTAACAAAGACAACAAAAATAGTTTTAAATGATTTCTTGCACGCGACACACGAGGGGCATTTCATAAAGAAACACAAACGTTAAACTTTGGACTGCTTTAAAATATATCTATCAAGTGGAAAAACCGTGAGATTTAGAGGCGAAACCGTGAAATGAAACGTGAAACCGTAAGTCTTGTGGTCAAACCGTGGGAGTTGGAAGGTCTGGAAGAGTCGATTTGGAATAGCCGTCTTTTGCAGCTAAAGATCACATTCTGAAGAGCAAACGCATGTGACAATACTTTTTTCCACTGAAAAATGTAAAACAAAGAAAAATCAATTCTGGCAAATTCCTCTGCGTTCCAGTATGGAGTATTTTGTACCGGTGACCTCTAGCTACAAACGTCTACAGCCTGAAAGTAACCCAGCCCCAAAAAAGAGTTTGAAAACTTGAGGCCCTTGTACTCTGAACAGACATTTTAAAAATGCTTAAATTGAATTGTTAACCAGAAACCGGATCAGTATAAACAGTCCGCAAAAGGTTTTCAGTAACGAAAATCAGGATATTTTCTTTCAGTTCTTGAGTTTTACGTGCATGAATTAATGAGATTATATATTCAATTCGGGCTGATTCACATCGGCAACCCCCTGACAAACATGACAGGACATAACAGAACCTTTTACCTTCTCGAGAATATATTCTGACAGCTTTTCTTAACTTGCATTTTTGTCAGATGTTTTGGCGTAAGGATGTATTAAATTTCGCGAACTAAGGCAAGATATTCGATAGAATGTTTACTATAAAGAAAACCGGCCTTCAGTGAGGTACAACGACTCAGCAATCTATTTATAAAGCTGACTATCCAAATTGTCCTAAAATTAGCACATAGCTTATGACAAGAAGCAGATATTTATAGAAGTCTATCTTACTAGCCAAAATTGTTAAAATTCACGGAAATTATCAACGCTGAAAATGTTGAAGATACTACATAAAATGACTAAAATAATTTACTGAGCCAACTTTCAAGATGAATACAATGAACAGGCACTTTATATAGTCATCAACTGATTCAAAATTAGAATATGCAACACCAACCATTTCTATGTTTCTGCACTTCAAGATCTAGAAGACCATAATGAAAGGTCACTTTATAATGATCGAGGGTTTCAACAACCGGTTTGGAAGTTGAAATGCTCTCCGATTCATTGGTTCATCAAAACGGGTTTGAGCGGTAGAAGCCTCGGGGCGGGGAGGCACGATTTTTTGCTTTGAATGTCGAAAAGATTTTCACACGAATGGAATCTCCGGGTGTCCATGTGAAGTTCTATTTAATGTAAAACTAAGCTCTTTCTATTTATCAAATAAAATAATGATATTCCCACACGTGGACAAAAAACAAGATTATGCATACGAAGATATCAATTTTTCAATTATTAGGTATTTCATCGATAGACTGCCTGATAACTAAATTAATGTTTCACTTCGTTTGTTACTTTGGAATATTGTCTAATCTGATCAGGAATGTAAAATTTAAAATATTTTTTTTCTAAGCTTTAATTTTAGAACTAGTTGTAAATTTCATAAAGACACGATATCTGTTAAGGCAAATAAATTGAGCTAATTATAACTGCTGACACAATGATATACGGCTTTGCTGTATAACGCATAAGGATTCAGTTTAGTACTGGGTTATTCGATTGTAAAGACACATCCCGCCAACTAGGCAGTAACTAAGCAGTCCTTCAGAAAAGAACTAGCGCTTATTTCAATTATGAACATTTACTTGAAAAAAGTTTAGAGGGACTTCGGTTGCCAAGGTAATTCAACATTCACAAAATTTGATCTCTAGGTACCTGTACAAATATATTCATTCTTCATGGCTTTAAAGTACGTCTTACTTCGTTCTGAAATATAAATTTGGCCCGAAAAACGATGGATAAACAGATCTTTGTTTTAAAAAAGTGAATGTTTTTGGAGCTATGAAGGTTATAGCGAAAATTTTCCTGTATATAGAAAGGCTGATGGACTATATTTTGCGTCTGGGTGTGCAGCGTCCCTTTAAAAAAAGTTTGATTTAAATCACAAATTACAGTTAGAATTTTTTAGTCCAGTGCTCTGACAATTTTAGATGCATTTATTGGTTAACTTACAAGAATTCCCGGCTACAACAAAATCATAAACCGCTTATAAAATATTTGTCGTCAGTTGTTAATACAAGTCATCACATGTACGACACAAAACATTGCGGCTGCGTTCAACATACATGCATCAGACGATATTATTGTACAAAAATGACGTACAAAATCGTCATCTTCACTATAAATCTAAAATATCTGCAAGATATTCATTGCTCGTTTACACATTTAATTCAGAACAAGTTCACATTGCATCAAAAATATAATATGCAGATTATAAACACAGGAAGAGTGTATACTTACATTTAACCCGAGGCAAACCAAAATCCAAGTCAAAATCTTCAAGCAGGTTTGTTATGGAATTTTTTTTCATTTTCCTTTTTGCGAAACCGGTAAATTTATCCACGAAACATTGTATCCAAGGCACAAAACTGAGTCATAAAGATGGTCAGAATTCTTTCTTCACGGCATACAGTAATGTATGGCGTTATTTGCATACTGCAAACGCGATCCGAAATGCTTCCAAACCTTTTTACCTGTCAGCCTCTCCTTTAATTCTTTAATTCATTTTTTTGATAAAGTGCAAAAAAAGTCATTCCCAAGAAACATATTTTTTTTTATATGAATTTCAAATCTACTAATTGGATTCGGCAAGTCGGATCTGTCGCAACCAATTCATGCAATATTCAAATCGTTTTATCTAAAAATATTCCTTAGTATCTTTAAAACACTATACAATCAGCCGACAGGTGCATCGGCTGGCAACACATAAACACATGCTGAGCCAAATAAGAAAATCCAGGCCGGGCTATGATAATAACGACACAACCGTAACCGAATTATGACTGTATAATATTTCGATAGGTTTTGTCAAGTGTTTTATAGCATTTTATGACGTTCAAATTTCCAAAAGATCCTGCAACGCACTTTATAGGATTCAAATTCCTAAAAGCTTCCGCGCTTTTGAATGAGCGATACATGTTCACAGTGAGTCGCCGGCGAATCCGGTCAAAACTTCTTCAACAAAATCTGTAGAAGGATATCACATCATATGTAATAAACCTTTAACACTTTGCAGCATAATATAAGTATAAAATTGCAGAAGAAAATAGAAACACTTCAAAATATATCGAAAATGAAAAAAAGCTCTCTGTTGTTAAACTAACCGCTATTGTCGTAAGAACAATTTATTATGGACTTGGAAGGTTTCGGAAAATATGATATTTCTTCATCTGAGCATGCATTCACTCATTCACTTAATACTTTATATACTAAACTCAGAAAGCAAACTTGTAAATAGTAGCCTTTCGTACAATTGCGATTATACTTGTGCTTAATTACTACTAGTACTTTCTGGGCAAAATTTAAAGTGTAAAAATGTAATAGGGTTACTACTAATGTGATAAATATTTATGATGATTATAGTGGCCCGATTTGAAACATCATTAACGAAAATAAGCGCAAAAGAAATCGAATTTCTTTCCCCTGGGCCTAATTTTTCCACTTGCTCGATCTGCTCTTACATTCAAATCCTTCCGTTTGACTTTGTTTCCAAACTGGACCGTGAGAACATATAATTTAAATATTACTTTAATGGACGAAGACCTAAATTAAATTAGTTACGTTAAAACTACAAATTCAAACAAACATACGAGTTTCTTTATCATACCAAAATAATTACGTATGTATCTAGCAAAACTTTACCTGAACTTTGAAAGCATATTTTAAGTTCCTCAACGATTCACAAATACTTTAAAAGAATGTACAACTGATGATTTCAAGTGCAAAGTTACTCGTTTTTCGTTAAGCCTGAGCACTGATTGATACATATATGCAAACCAGTTCATTTACAAATTTCTTTTGTCGGCCATTTTGTCGTTATATATAATCACTGCTACTGTTTCAATGTCACTGTCTTTGTCATTACTCTTATTACTGTTACCGTCACTGCCACTTTTACTGTCACTGTCACCTGACTGACAATATCTGCAGGCTCACTGTCATTCAGTCTCTGTCACCGGACTGTTACTGTCACTGTTATCTGACTATCACTGTCACTGTCACCCGACTGTTACTTTCACTGGCATCTGACTGTCACTGTCACCCGACTGTTACTTTCACTGGCATCTGACTGTCACTGTCATTGTCCCTGTCACCTAACTGTTGCTGTTACTGTCACTGTCACCCGACTGTTACTTTCACTGGCATCTGTCACTGCCACTGCCCCTGTCACCTGACTTTCATTGTCACTGTCCCTGTCCCTGTCATCTGACTGTCACTGTCCCTGTCACCTGACTGTTACTGTCACTGTCATCTGACTGTCACTGTCACTGTCACCTGACTGTCACTGTCACTGTCATCTGACTGTCACTCTCCCTGTCACCTGAATGTCACTGTCGCTGTCCCTGTCACCTGACTGTTACTCTTACTGTCACTGTCATCTGACTGTTACTGTTTCTGTCGCCTGGCTGTTACTGTCTTTACCTCTGCCACCTGACTGTTGCTGTCACTGTCATCTGACTGTTACTGTCACTGTCCCTGTCATCTGACCTGTTATTGTCGTTACTTCTGTCGCCTGACCTGTTACTGTCACTGTCATCTGACTGTCACTGTTTCTGTCACCTGACTGTTGCTGTTACTGTCACTGTCACTGTCCCTGTCACCTTAACTGTTATTGTTACTGTTACTACATTCGTTGTTTTAAACAGCTTAGGTAAAGCGTATCCGAAGAAAGTATTTAATAGGAACGCTATATTTTATAAATACAATGTCGCTGTATCTAACGTCGGGTATCGACAGATCCAATACAGCGAAAATTTCCACTTTGATCAAAATTCGGTAGTAATTTCTGAAATAATTCTAAGTTTATAAAGAAAGAGTGCGAGTTCATTTAATTTAACTACCTTCAATAACGGCATACGCGTTCTTAACTGGAAACAACTTGTCCACAACAACTTGTTCGTGTTTTGGATCACTACAGGTGCTTAGCGTGATACGAATATTGGAATCCGAAGTATCTTCCATTCTCCTGACGATTATCAAACTGGAAAGTCGCTTTCTTTGTATGCTAAAATGGTTCTTTACAAAATTTCGGTACTTTTATTGTCCGGTAATATCAATATTCTCCCGGCTGCATGAGCGATTGTTTTGGCCTTATCTTTTTAGGAAACTATTTGTTTTCATAAAAGAGACTTATTGAAAAGGTATTAAAATATTGTTTACTGCAGTGAAAAATACTGAGACAAAGAATTCGATCTTAATTACACAAACAAGTTACTGTTAAAACCAATAGCAAGCTTTTGTCTGTGTTTTTTTTTAATTTGCTATCTTCGCAGGATTTTCTAACAGGGCCAGTTAAATGAATTTTTCTTTATAATTACCGTCATTAATCAAAATGTTTTGACTCGTAATTAGTTACGTGCTTCAACTTTAATTGAACAGTTGAATCGGGACCATTGAGATTCGGTTGCCAAGACGAACTTTCGGAAAAAGTACGTGTTTGTTTTTTTTCAGTTTGGTCAGATAACTTTATAATTTGGAAAATGCATGAATATGGTGCCCATTGTTTCTGAGCAAGAGGGAATTTATTTAACAGAAGTGCTTCCGTAGTAAACAATAATTTATCTTAATTTATCTTAAGTAAAAATACTGATGATATAACTTTAAAGTTTATTAAGGCCGTGTTACACGAGTCAACTTGCAACGACGATATTTCGCGCAACACCGTATCGTGGAAAATCGATCCTCGTGTAACATGTCACCGCGGACGGTTTTCTGCGATACGCTGGGCTCGCGCAACATGTTGGGAGTTTTTGAATTGGTTTCAAAAACTCGCAACACAACACGCAACATTGTTGCGCGGAAAATTGGCGTTGCAAGTTGACTCGTGAAAGTTGCTTATGACACTCGCTTAAACCAAGCTCACATAAGATAGACAATTTCCAACTACTTTCACCGAGCCGAGTTACCCGATCATTCAGACCGGGTTTCCCGCTTGTGTTGGGTGAAATTTCATGCTGTTTTTTTATATTTACACTCAACCCGCCTGCCATGCCTGGGGTGAGTGAAACTGACTGTAAAAAGCGCTGCTACTCAGCAATATGACAGAGGGCCATTTTTTCGCAACCAGCAACCAAGCGGAAAATGCAGCCAGTGGATTTAATCTCGAATACAACTATTGGGATAATGATTTTTTACAATTTAAAAAAATATATTTTATTACAACGTTTTTAATAAATACAAGTGAGCAGCACGTGGACTGTGTTCTGTGAACTTTTTATTCCGGCTACAAGTTCGTCTGTGTTCAACAGACTTCATTATGGAGTTTTTTTTTTATAGAACAGAATCATTTGCTGCTGTTGTTGTTGTTGTTGTTGTTGTTGTCATTTAAATCTCACCCCCTTACAAAAATTTCGAGTAAACACGGGTAAATTTTTACCCCGGTCAAACAGGTTATCCCAGTCCCCCGTTGCCTCTCACCTACAGGTAACCCGCGTGGGCACTGGGTTAATGAGTTAATCGAACGGTCTTACACAAAGTACTGCAAAAGGTAAAGTAGAATCCGGAAAGATGGCGCCTGGCAGCGAAACAAGCGGGATGAAGATTAATTTATCAATGCTCATCGATTTCCTCCTTCAAAAGACATATCACGAGCTAACTGTTTTGTCAGAACTGTGAGTATCTTTAATTTAGGACAATAATTGAAAAAGAAGTTATGACGATTCAAATGTTGAGTTCATTGAACCAGAGTAGCGACACTCGGTCTCTAATGTTACTCTTTCTTTTTGGATTGCGCATTAAATTCATTCACTCTGGGTTTTATTATTGCAGTAAACAGGGTGTCGTGTAATTCAGTAGTTCAGTAAAAATGGAAGGAGCCTTTTATTAAATGTTCTGTTATTTCATATTGTTTATATTGATAATTTTTTGTTCATTTAGGTTTCGTTCGTTTTGTTTTGTTTGTCTTCATTTTAATACTGTGATTAGCAGTAGTTTGAAGCTAGACTCAGGTTTGTGGCACAGTTCTGAATGTGTGTGGACTATGGCTAGTTTCTATCAAGATTTCTGATTCAGCGATTGGTTGATTCTTTAACATTTCCTGTACTACACACAGAAACAACTGGCATCATCTGTTAAAAGATTCGTCAAAATAGTTGTAGACATTTTTAATATACATACAGTATCTGAAAACTATGTATACTGATGGTATCTTTCTGCAACTTTCTTTTTTAATAATTTAAGGTATGTCGTAATAGTTATCTTGTTCCATTGCCATTTGTTTATCATCTCAATATCAGGGCTTTGTTTTGTCATTCTTTTATAATAATTATTAACCCTTTGAGCCCCAAGCACGACAAATGATGTGTTGTTAAATTCTCCCAACTGAGTTCCATACTTCCTATATAA
>JAOCNB020153688.1:0-10226 GCA_026546465.2 Palythoa caribaeorum | reverse complement strand
TCTAAAAATAGGCACGATCATGAAAACGCCGTGAGCGAACCTAATGCTAGATGGACGCTCCTAGTTATGGGCTCCTGCACTTTAAGTTTTTAATCCTTATCCCGCTTTTAGCAAAGAAAATCCCACCTTTTGAAACACTGATTGAAATCCTATAAAGTGACCAATTGATTTTTTGTCTCTCAAAAGATAGATTTCCGAGCCTACAAGCTAATAACGTGTACCATGTCTTGCAAATGGCGAAAATGTCAGCTGCAAACTGCAGAACTACAACAACTGGCAGATTGAAGACCAATGGCAGCAAGAGTGACTTTGAGGATTCAGATGATGAGTAGAGTTCGGAAAACTGCAATTTATGTTGACGCTTGAGAACAAAGTTCTATATATCATTGTCTTTAGAGCCTATGTATCGGCGTGATTGGTGCATGCGCAGTCTTAGGATCTCTGCCTTCTAACCACAAGGTTCCACGTTCAAACCCCGGCTCAGCCGAGTGCTAAACATTTGTGTGACCTTCTTTTCCGCCAAAGTTGGCTTAGCTTTCTATTCTCCCGAGTGCGGTAAAATGAGTACTAGCTTCTGCTGGGGGCTAACCTGCGATGGATTAGACGAGTCATTGACTCCCGTCCAGAAATAGCCTGCGTAGCAGGCGCAAGGGGTTTGGGGAAAGTCGGAGGCCCTCCCAAATTTAATTTCCTATTATTGCCCAGGTCTACCATTAATTTGTATTCGTATTTGTATTAGACACTTTAAGAGTGATCAGTTGGCGAAGTTTGCGGGATAGTGGAAAGCTTAAGCAAAGAGTCAGAAAAATGGCTCTCAAACGTTTAAGAAGTTTAAGTTAGAAACTTACAACAACATGCTACGTGTTATCTATTTTCTTTTCTAGTCTGTTAAGTACTCTTTCCATAACCGTAATGGTTGCGGTCGCTTTCCGGCACCGCTGTGTGAGCGGTCTGCGCATCTGCCGCTGCCTCTCGCGACGTTTTCGTCTTTTTGGAGGGCACAGCGTCTTACTCGTCCTCATCCCCCGAGCTTGCTACAAACTCTGCCATATTTTAGCTTGTCGTCTCTATTCTAGGTTTCTTTTCTTAGCGTACCGTAGCTGATGCTTGACCACTCTTCTGGCCGCGGCAGTAGCAGTGCTAGCGGTCGACGAGGCTGCTTGTCCCGCTTGGACTTTTAGTTGCTCCCGAACAATTCTTTGGTTCGTTTGATAGACGTGGTTTCTGCAGTCTCAAGATAATATTCAGGCAATTACTCGTGAATTTAACGGCTCTTCTTTTATATCTTCCTTCACTTTTTGTAACACGGCATTCCAACCCTGATTGCTCGAGTGAAGGTATGCGTTCATTACAATATTCTTTTCGTTCTCGCCGACTTTTATCCTTAGTCTGTTTCGAGCTTTTGCTGCGGGTAACGAAGTGACTAGTGTGTTCGGCTGACAAGCTTCCTTCATTTCAAATGGTCTCCAAATATTCTCCATTTTCAGAACTCCGCACGACAATAAAGGAGGGAAAGTATAATGTCTACAGTAAACTCGGACATTTATCGTACTATCTTGTAAATACCTTACAAGTCGCACGGCCTCTAGCTCTTTTTTGATTGATGGTATATGAAATCACCTTAATACAATTTTGACTCGTGATTCAGTCAGTAGAAAAACTAAACTTTGGAAAATTACGTTCTTTTGTTAGATCTAGCGGTCCGAGGAGATACCTAGCAAAGCACACGCCCCTTTTAAACCATCCTATTGATAAGACTAGCTAGTCACCGACTTTGACTACAAAGTTAACACCTGAAGTAGAGAATAAAAGAAAGAGATGTGATTTCAAGTCTGTACAGCAAGTTTTGGATTCTCGTGTTGCCAAAGATTTATCGAGCGGTGAAGATGCGTTTAATAGTCTTGTACTTGAACCTGATGACTCGAGCGCTTGGCATATTTACATGGATATCCTCCGCCATTGCCTGTTGAAGAGTTAGAAGATATCACACTTTTAATTTACTTAACTTACTCGGCGCACGTGCGGTTTTTTCGGTAAATTTGCATGTTTAACGTCTAGTAGTGTAAATTTGCACCTATAACGTTCTTGTGCGGAACAACTCTACTCATTTACCACAATTATAGACAAGCACTAAAAAATATGGCGTGGTTGGTGCAGTTGTAAGATCTGTGCCTTCTAACCTCAAGGTCCCAAGTTCAACCCCCGGCTCAGCCGAGAATTAAACATTTGTTTGCATGACCACCAGCTTCAGCGTGAGTACCAGCTTCTGCTGGGGGCTAACCTGCGATGGATTAGTGTTCCGTCCAGGTGGAGTCAATGACTCTCATCCGTTTAACACTACAGAAACCGGAGATAAGCACCGGCTCCAATGGGCCACTTGGCTCGTAAATGGATTTAGCTAACTAAAAAATATTCTAAAATTTGTTTCAGGTCACCTCGTAGCGCATTGCATTTTCAGGTCGCATCGTAGTGCGATGCATTTTTAAAGACGTTTTTGCAGAAAAGAGTGTAAAATTATAAAAATTACGTTATTGTCAGGGAGCAATCTCAACGAATATTCAATTTTGAATAATAAAATATGACTGATTCAACTTTTTTTCAGTTGTAATTGCCTTAGTACTCCTTTTAAACAACGGAAGAGTTGTCACTTTTTAAAAGCAACTGTATAGGAACCAATGATCTCCATGCAATTGAATCAAGATTCAAGAACAACTTCGTAAAAAATTCATATTGAATGATTTTTTTAATTTAAAAACGTTTGGCAAGAAATATAAACACGATTTTTAGACTGAGCCATTGCACACAGCAGAGGCAATATACATGACTTTGTCACAAAAAGCTACGTATTACGCTGGCTGAAACTGGATAGATCACAGTTAGTCAAGGGAGACTAACTATGGATAGAACCGTGCGCGGCACAGTACATTTCATTTTTGCGCATTCTCGGGCATTTTAACAACACCCGAAGCTCAAATTTCTGTAAAAATATAAACTATCCCAAGAAGAACAGCCTCTAAAATATTTTATGATAAATGTGATAATACCCGAGTCCGCTTCGCCTAATTGCTAAAATTGCTAAAATATTCCCCATCAAATCATGCAGTATTGCCCAAGCTACACAATCTTCAGTTCTGTCGGATCAACAGCTAGAGCTTTACAGCCGAGATTCTGTTGAAAAATAAACTGCGAAAACTGTTTCCCGAAACGTTGCCTGCGGGGGTAACCAAGCAAAAGCCGTTGCGTTCAAATGAGCTATGCTCGATAAGGATAAGTCTTAACATAAATGCACGTATTTTATTTTATTTTCTTTAACTTATTTGTGAGCTTTATTTTGCATTAAGGTTCATTATGTACATTTTTTACTGATAATAATAAGGTAATCGATGAAAGTTTTTAGAAATAATCAAAACTTAAATTGTGCGGCAACTCAAACCAGAGCGGGGCGGTGCCGATGGACTAAAGTTCCCGGCGCGGCATTCGCTTACTGTGTCGTGGGCTGGAACATTTGTTGGTCATTCGAACACCTCTTTTCAGAGGTATCCTGTACGGACTTTGGACAGTAAACACTAAAAGAGACCAATTGGTATCATCTATGATATCAGTTATGATTACGAACGGAGAGGCTGGTAGTGATGAATGATATATTCCGCTAGTCCGCAATTGAAACCACGGCGTCCCGATACCCGGGAAATAGCGGGGGAATTAACATATGAACAGTATTAAAAATACAAAACTGAATACCTAAACAATGTTACTTCCTCACTTTTTCCTGGGCTACCAGGGATTACTTGGCATTATTGTATGGCAGGCTCGCTGAGCGGGCAAGATGAAGCGAAGTCTGTATTCTGATTGGTTACACGAGCGGGGAGACAGGCCCATATTGCCCGCTCGGGATTGCCCGTTTTGTTCCCGCAAGAAAAATAATTGCGTGGAGCGGAATTATACATTGAGATTTGGACAATGAAGTCGCAAAAAAAAAAGGGGAAGGGGTCAATCAAAACAAAAATGATTTTCGTAAATTTATTCGTCAGGGAAAACCGACAAATACAAAGATTAAAACGCAAAGTGATATGAAGACATGGAAGCGTTTATGTCTTACGGAAAACAGTAGTAAAGTGGAACTCTTTGGCCATATAATAAATCCTTTATTGAGCAAGCTTGTTCGGTCAATATGGTTGGATATTGGCCTCGTTGTTTTTTTTGGCATTTTCATGGACCTCGACTTTGTTTCGGTCCATAAGAACGAAACAGAACTTGGCCAATATTCAGCCATCTTGACCCCATGCTTGTTCAATAACGCATATCTATAAAATCTCCCGGTCCTGTATCCCGGCTCCGGACGGCAAAAACTGAACAAGTTAAGTAAAATCTTCATTCTTGATCCCTTGGGTGTACATTCTGCTAGATCATTGTATATTTGATCGTTTTTGCCAAACATCATTTCCAGAATTGCTAAAAATGTATTAAAAACAGATATTCGACTGAAATAGTTCATTCGGGTCCCTGGCCACCTCAGGCGATTATAAAACCTATCGCCATACCTAGTCATTAGCTTCAGCTAAATTAGGTTTTAGTTATTTAAGTATTTAAGTATAGTTTGCTGATCAATCGCGTTTTAAAAACCAGACTACAACATTGAGAGTGTCAGTGGAACAATATACAAAATTGGGGAAAATTATAGAACAGTATTGAAAAGTATGTTTTCTTGATGTTAAATCAGTGTTACTTTATGGGCTCCAGTCCATTCGCAAAAGTTTTTACTTTCTCGAGATCAACACCACTGTTAAAAGTAATTTTTTCCATGGCTATGCCCCGTTTATACTTTCCCTGCATTTCCCGTTGGTCGGCCGGGGGGTCGGGATTTCAATTGACTAGAGCATAAACCTTCAACTTTCTGAGAATTCTGAGCTCATGTTGAATGACTAACATGTGATTGTTATCTAATCCCCAAGTTTCAAAGTTTAAAGTACTTCTGTATCTAAATGTTTTTTTCCTTTTCAGTTTTCTATTTGTGGTTGGATTCGAGTTATTTATTCATTCATTAACTTGTGCTTGAATTTCAGTTTTTGAGGATCAATTACACTGTTGCCAGGACAACTTGCGCTTGAGTGACGTGTCCAGTCACGTGTCAAAACATGACGTTTTGTTTTGGCATCGCGGAAGCGAGGCTGTAGTAAGATGATACGTCTTCGAGCTGGTCCGTGGCTCCGAGTTGCGTTGCTTTTGCAATCGCTTCAAATGGAGGAGAGCGAGCAAATTTAACTGATAGATTTTCTGCCAACATGGGACGTCGTAAAAAGCATGGTACTTCTTGGTTGTTCAGATTTTCTGTGAAATTGTTTTAGAACTCCCTAGGGTGTTGTGTGGGTTGTGTGTTCTTTTTACTTATCACACGAATCGCTTTCTGAATGTGACTAATTGTGGCCTGTCATCGCGTGAAAACTCAAATTTCACTTGTCACACGCTGGACAAATTGCGAAAATGTGGATGCAATTGCTTTAGGGACCAGAGGCGAAAACCTTGATGTTGTAATGTGTTCTCTCCTGTGCAGTACCCCAGCCAACAGACGGAATGCGTTCGATGTGGGAGTTTGTATTTGTATCTCAGTTTTTGCGGGTATTCCAGGACAAGTTTGGATTTATCCGTTTCACCGCCGAGGTAGGTTCTCTTTAATGTCGTCACCTTTATGATTAAGTCTTGCTTTTATGATAATATGTTAACTCATAAAAAGGGTCAGATGGTTTTGCCAGGGCCTCAGAATGGAGCAAAAAGTTTATTTAATACTTTTTTCTGAGGCTGGCATTTTGTACGGTATCTCGCAATTTGAGTTCTACTCCTGCTGTTTTTTTCCTGTTAACTAACCAGCAAATACTTCCTTGGCTTGAATTTGTAGGATTTGGAAACTTCTTTGGTAGAAACTGACAATCAGGATTTGTTTGGAATATTTTCGAGACTTCTCCGAGTGCTTTCGCCGAGACAGGATATAAAGTGAGCCTAAACACCATATATATGTATGTTTAAACGATTGCGAAGAGTTGTAGCAAATTGAATCGGACATAGATTGCCGTAAATTTATGTTGATTTCACTTGTTAGATCGAGATAGGATTTGACGTTCGACAGTTGAATCAGCTAACTGATTGTTCTTTGGGGTCTCCTCTCTGTTGCAGAATGGCATCATGGCAAAATTACATGAAAGAAGAGCTTAAAGAACGGGAATCAGAGAAAAACCCAATGCGAGATGGCCGTCAGTATAACGAACTGAGCCCGGAAGAGCGCGTATGTAAACAACTAAATGCCGTTGAGAGAGGTTTCGTGGGCGTTACCAAAATTGGAGCTCAGCGTAGAGCAAAAAGCACATTTTCCTTTTTAAAGTTTGCTAGAAATTGCAGGAGGATAAATTTGGCGTTCATTTGCAATGTTTAAAGTTAGCTTACATGCCGTCAATGAAAGATGAGCACTTAAATCTGTCTACTTACGGACGAAACTTACATGCTTGTCAAGTGATTTTTAAAGTTGTAGTTGTATCTTGCAAGCTATTTAGTAATGTTATGGTTATTATAAAGAACAACAGTTAAATCCATTCAAGCTTTATTCTTGTACAAAACTTGGAAGTTTGCAAGGACTATCAAGCTTTTGAGAGTTTGGAAATTGGCTTTCAAAATTTTATTTTAATTGGATTACAATTGCTCTACACTTGATATGCTGTATAAATATAACTGCCATTATACAAGGATTATTTTAAAAACCTTCGTCGTTTTTTAAACAAAAAGAGAATTTTAAACTTTGAAAGTAACGTAAAAAGCTGCAAGCATGTTGAGGTTAAGCTTTCTCAGTCAAGCAATGCAGTTTTAGTAAATTATTTATTTTATTACTTACCATGTAGATTTTCAGCCTGACAATAATTGTGGTTTATACTGCACATCACATGAAATTATACAAAGCTTTTAATTTAATGATTGAATGAAAAAGATAATTATACTTTAAGAAACAAACTTGTTTGTAAACCTTGTTGTGACATTAAATCTGTCAATACCATGCATATTAATAGTCGAGCCCCATTTTTAGATAGAAAATCTATACTTTTTTAAAAGTTTGCTATTCTATATTTTGGCCTTGTATAAGTCGAGGTCAGTTTTTGAGGCATATTTTCACGTCTCAAACCTCAACTTATACATGAGCAAATGCGGTAGTTAAAAATTCTAGCAGAGGTCTTAAAAAGCATTAAATTTTGTTTAGCCTTTGATCTTGAATTTTGGAGCAAATCTTTACTTACACAAACAGAATGTTCATTATGTCTATTGGTAGTGTTGTTATATTACCATGATTATAGTGACATGATTTTCAATGCATTTGTGCCAGGTTAAATTCTGCTAAGAAGCTCTGTTACATTGGTTCAACATTCAAAGTTTTTTGTGAAAAAATGTCACTTTTAAAGTTGTTTAGACAAGAACTGTGGGAACCCAGGTTTTGCAGATTTCAATTATAATAATTGTTCATTTCTTAAAAGTCCATGTTTTTGCTTACTTCCAATCTATTTCTTTTTCATTTCAGGTCCTCCTGCTAAAATTTCTCATTGATCTTATCATTGAAAATGATGATAAGGAACTGAAAGATTTTGCTGATGATTTCCTTGACACAAACTCAAAAGTGAGTGTTGAGTAAAAATGTTATCATTAGGTATTTAAAGATAATATTTTGAAAATTTAATAACTGAGGAAATAAAAGGATTTGTTGGTTGTAAGTTTTACTTTCACTTGTTTGAAAACAATGTGCTATCAATGGTCTATGTGTCTTTAACCCTTGCCTGTGTGTAATGAGTGTGCCTTCAAAATGCATGTGGTCAGATCTTAAGCTGTAACCTTATAACTCAGTCATTGATTGCAAGGGGGGTGATAAAGAAGACTGATTTTTTTAGTTTAATATTATTTTCATAAGAGACTTCAGGTCCTGTCTCCTTTGGAATGTTACAACAGTTTAATGTTTTGAGCTTTGGCACAATGCTGCTTGATCTTTTGACTAGTCCTTTGCTAGTGTGGTGAAAGAAAATCATAAAAAGCCCCTTTGCTAAGTATCAACTCACTGAGCATTCATCATCATCATTATCACCATCATCATCACCATCACCATCATTATCATCACCATCATTATCATCACCATCATTATCATCATCACCATCATTATCATCACCATCATTATCACCATCATCATCACCATCATTATCATCACCATCATTATCATCATCACCATCATTATCACCATCATCAATCTCAACTTGAATACAGGCAAAGTATAACAAATTTTCAAAAAAAGCATTGATTTTGGACCAAAAAATGTGGCTCAACTTATACACAGTTTTGACTTATACACAAGCAAATACGGTCATCATTTTATTGACCTTATAGAGATAAAGGTGAGTCAGCTTTGGTGTATAATAGAAAGTCATACAATTGTTCAGCTCTTGGCAGAGCAAGGGCTTGAATCTCCAGGGGACCTTATGGCTGGAAGGCAGAATTCTTACCTCTGTGCCATTGATGTATCTGTAAGCTCTTCAGTAAGAGAAGTGAAATTCGTGTTTAGACAGATCTATAGGCGAGTTTCTGACGTCATTGTTTGCATTCTGCTTCATTAGCATACAACATTAGTCAGAGAAAGAACAAAGATAAAATACAACTGACTTTAAAACTTGAGAATACTTATCAATTGAAATAAGTAACTGAACTTTTGGCTTTATATGTGTAGGTTCTCAAAACAGGTGGAAGCAATCTTGAATGATAATGAGCTCATACATTCTTTCTAAAATTTCCAATTTTTAAAACCACATCATGGAAAGAATACTCAGCTTATCAATCTGATATTTTCAGAGAAAGTTTGTTTTGCAGAACCACTTCATTATTCAGAAGCTTTGTTCTTGTATTTGAATTAGAAAAAAAGAGTGCATAATAATGCTAATAAGGAAAAAATGTAAACAGAAACTTCACTGCACTGTTGTTAAAATTTATCTTAATCAAAAGCACTGCAATCAAACTAAAGCGAACTTCTTGTAATGAGTAAAAAAATATTTTAATCAGTAGGTAGGCATTCACATATTAGTTGAGTAATATAAAGTTATTTCAAATCCATGTTAAACTTCTGTTTTAATTAATAAATCCTAATATTTAATTTGCATTAAACTACATTAAAAGATTGCTACTTTAGTTAGCTTTATTAAGCCAAAGGACATGTCATAAAATTATTATAAAAATTATTTATTGTAGCTGAAGAAGTTTATAACTTTTACAAGTAAATTTATATTTTTCAAAACAATTAACCAATATTTTTTGTCTATCTTTTATAATTTTAAAATAACGCGTACTTTAATTTTTTGGTAATATTAACCTTGAAATCCATGGTGCATATTATACATGGATTCCATTGTTTGGTCGCGTTCTCATTAGGATATTTTTGTTTAGTTGTATGCAGTAAGAAACAGCTAAAAAGTTTCATCTAATATATTTATTCGTTTTAAACCTATTCAGCGTGTGCAACCCATCGGAACAGATGCCTGTAACAACATATACTGGTATTTTGAGGGTAAGTGAACTTAGTAACAGAACAAAATCCCTCAGATATTGAACATGGTAATGCAATGCTGCACAACTGAACTAAAATGGTATTCAGTACATAGTTTATGCTACTGCATTTCTACATAATCCAAACTTGTCTAGTAGCACACTTTGACAATGCAAAGGGAGTGCACCCTTACAAAATACTTTTTATGGTGTTACTGAGGGAGTCAGTGTGACTGTCATATGATGGTCGTAATTTCCCCCTTCCAACTCTGTACAACCCACGATTAAAGCTGTAGGTAGCACATGTGAGATGAGATTTGAAGCACTTCATCAGAGTATAAGGGTTTTGCCCAGGGTTTCTAATATTCTGTGATTCAAGTTTTTAGGAAATTATGCAGGAAAAATAGTCCATTATGCAGAAAATATTACTACATGTATGTGATTTATTTTTAGCCAATTTGACATTTTTTAGGTCCCAAAGGAGCAGAAACTGTTTTTTGTTGTCCAAAATGATATTAGAGCATGAAGCAATTATAGTAAAAGTGAATCTGAAATAAGTCATCTATTGCCTCAATTTAATTATTGAAATTGGAGATGCCCAATTAATTAGCCAATTTAGTAGGATGTGCAAACACGGAATAATTTTCACAGATGGGACTCAGAAGATTATTTTATTT
>JAOCNB020153644.1:0-10226 GCA_026546465.2 Palythoa caribaeorum | reverse complement strand
AGATTCTTAGTAAAGTAACTTATAAGGTTCTTATAAGAATCTTATTAAGAATCTTATTAAGATTTCCACCTGGGCAATTTCCCTAAAAGTGCCCAAGGGAGCTGTCATAAATTCCAATCGGGAAGGCTGGTGTGGCTAAACTTTTCAATTAGTTAATATAATTGTATTTTTAAAGTTTCTTTCCATTCCACTCTCAAACTTTGTTTTTAATTTTTATAAAAATTGGAAAACTACATACGTTTTTAATTCTTAAAACCTTTGCATTAAAAAGGTAGTCAAAAATTAACAGAATCAAAGAATTGAGTGGCTTGACAATGTTTCTCTACCACATGTTTTTTAAAAATTACTTCTTGTATATATTGCTTGCTTTTGCAGCCTGAGTCATAAACATTTTGGGAAAATTTTCATGTTTCCTTCTGCTGCCCTCCCCCCTGGGTAAAATTAATGACAGATCCCTGACCAAACAATAATTATTAAAGATTCTACTTTTAAATTCTATCCAGTTATAATAATGATGCATTCATTTTGGACTATTGCAGAACATAAAAACATGGATTTCTAGGAAGAGTTGTTTGATTGGTAGCTATTCTGATTACTATGAATCAGCCCTTCTGGATAATCTGTTTCTGACATCAGAACAGTCTGTATAATTTGAAGTAGTGACATCATTGCATTAATCTGAAAGGCAAAAAATAAAAAAAAGTATCTACCTGCTTTGAAACATGGCAGAATGTTTGTTGTTGTGCTGTTTGCTGGATCTGTTTTTAACAATTCCACTGAACTGAAATGGGAAACACTATACCTGCATCAGAATATGAGGATTATGGAAAATGGAAAATTAATCCAAAATGTATTCCAGACCTATTCTGTAATAGTCATAAATGATTGCACTCTTAGCCTAAATGAGATACTTTACTCACAGTTGATGTTTCTTGCAAATATTGTGTGTGTTTCTCTCCAGTTTTCTTTTGTACTACTACCTTGAATGCTTTAATGCAACAGAAATACCATTAATTATTATTCATTTTTGAAGCACGGCATTTTTTCTTTCAGCTAAAAGTAAACATAAAAAAAATTCTCAATTCTAATTGTTTAAGAGCAATGCAGTTTTAAGAAAACACAGTGCAGAAAAAAGGAAATATAAAAGTGTAGTTGGAAGAACCAATCAAATCTTTTGACTCACTATGATCATAATTGCAACTATGATTACCACTGCAATAATGATTACGACTACAATTACGATTACAACTACAATAAGGATTACAATTATGACAACAATTACTATTATGACTATGATTACAACTACGATTATTATTATGTTAACTTTGTGATTATTCATCACATGATATGCATTACATCACTTATAAACCAGATCTTGCTCTGTAGTTTTGCTATACATGTATAGTATTAAAAGGTAGTCACACCACTTCAATCAAGTATTTTTTCATGTATATTATTAATTATATAATAATCCAAGTTATTCTCCCATTTTGATTGGTTCTCGCTCGTGATCTATTAGAGGGCAGACGCACGCTTGACATCACCATTACAAATTTTCTAATTTTTTATTATATAAAACAAATAGATTCCATGTTTTTGTGTGTCTGCTATCGCCTCGTGTGCCACTTTTTTGTTCTTACCACAGTTTGACGTCATCTATGATCTATTTTTGAACAGACGTATGCAAACATGGAATCTATTTGTTAAATGGAAATCACATGATTTTTTTGTGCAATTTGAAATAAATTTGAACTTGTGGGTTTTCAAAAAGCTCAAAGAGCACTCACTCTATCAGGCTCATGTTATTTTGAACTTTTTGAAAATCCACTCGTTCAAATTTTTTCAAAATTGCACTTGAAATCATACAATTTCCTATACAAAGCAGATGTAAGTGGTCAATCTGGCCAAATCAGCTTGGGCACAACTGAAATAGCCAGGCCCAGTTGCAAACTCGGCACGTGTAATTTGCAGAATGCTGAATGCAGAACACAACTACAGTATACTAGGTCAGCAGAAACTTGTACATCCAATCCTTTTTTCCAACCTGCAACCGTTTTGGCGATGTCAAGATGGTGGCAAGGTGCCTTCAAAAAATGTTCTAGATAATTTTGTCCAAAGTCACAATTAACTTTATAACAAAAAAAATTACTGTACAGGACAAAAAATTTAGCTTCTTAAGCACACATACACATTTTTTTCATAAGAACAAGTAAATTTTGTTGAGGCTTACTTGACTTGTTCTTCATTTTTTGGCCACTTCAGCCTCAGTTGTTCTTAATTTGCTCTTATTTCTGGGAACGGTTTTTATTGAAAAAAAAAACAATTAAATTAAAACAAGGTATTGGAAAATGAAATGCCTTGCACCACATATTGCACTGCTGAATTTTGAGGCGAACTACCTTCATTGTTTGTTGAGCAGTCTTTAAAGTCAATCTTTTTATGTTTTATGGCTAATGCATGTATCAGCAGCTTCCCCCAGGGTGTGACCCCCGAGGAACCCCTGGGAACTATGGGGCATTTGTTGAGATTGTCAGGCACTTTTGTCCCCGGGGATGGCGTGGATTGACTCGCTTTTGACCATTTGTTGATTTATAGGCGGGCCAACCCACGGGATTTGTTTGGTCAGCGGTTGACATTGCATAACATGATTGTCGCCCACATGTCGTTGCCCGTGACAAAATGGCGGAACGAAAGGTGAGTTCTTGCTATTTCTATCCATTTTTAGACACTTTGAAAACAGACCATCTTCATGTTTAGTTTGTCTGGATCAATACTCACGGAGAATCACTTTCACGCATCATTTTCTGTTTATGTCAGTGTGTTTATCCTTTTAAAATATTCACGAGTTTTGAAAGACTTGGAATATATTTCAAGGTCGAGTACACCTCAAAGCTCACCACTATTCTTTTCCTTTTAATTGTTTTCTTAGGTGCTTGTTCAGTATGGACAGAGGAGAATTGTAATTGCGATCACAGACAATTTGATAAAGTCCATCAAAGACGCCTTTAAAATATCGAATGAGGCAAACATCGTACTTCAGTTGTTTGATGACGAGTGGAAGGAATACATTGACATAAACACGGATACCTTCAGCGAAATATTAAAGGACAGAGCAAAACTCCAAGTTGTATTGAAAAACAACGTACGTTTTTGTAAACAAACGTTCTTCAAAGTGTGTTCTTCTGTGAAATCGATATAAAACTGAGCTTAGTTTTTGTCTAGATACTTTTAATAACAAGATGTTTTTGTGTTAATGTTTTCTGGTTTTTTAAAAACATTGACACCAAAACGTCGATAAATCTTAACTGTAGCTTTTTATTGATGGTTCGCGCATTTTATCTTAATTGTATTCAAATATCAGAGCCTATTTTCAAAAGAACAATTTATGGATGTTAAAATAATGTTTATGTTCTCATCTTAATTTTCACATTCATGATATTACAGTGTGATGAAATGGGCCCTTATTGTTACAAGTGGTACCATGGTCCCTGTTTGAAAATCACCAGAGCACGTGCAAAGAGAATGCAAAATTATATTTGTTACTATTGCAGTTCAAAATAAAAGTTGTTCCCAGTTAAAAAAGAATAGTTCAATCTCTGTCTTCTTTTGGTACCCGGGGGTGGGGGACTTTGGTCATTTTTTCCTGCCCCATACCCCAGGGCATTAAAAACGTTTTGTTCTGGGTTTGTTCAGCTGATAGAAGTAAAAGCCAAGGTGACAAACATCGCTGCAGTGAAACACAGTACACTAGCTATGGGCATGCCCTACTGACACAAGAAGTGATTCTGGTTTATCACACCACTTCCATTAAACTAGTGCTGTGGGAGCAACACTGAGAAGCGAGAGAGTGGTAAAACATACATTCTAAAGAATCTTCGACTAAAGAGTCAAACAATACATGCTACAGTATCTTAACACCCCCAAATCAGAGGACTTCGAATTTAAAAAAACAAATGCACTTACACAACACCTTGCAGCTGTGATGACAGACATGGAGTCTCTGTCCCAGCACAAGATTGCTGCCAAATTAATTGGTGTGCACAGTGCATACAAGAGTCTCTCTTGCACATCATGCAAAACGAAGACCATAGTAAAGTCCAATCCTACAAGATTATGTAGAAAGTCTCTTCTTGCATTACACAATGGGTTTTGAAAGTTCTTTTTCCAAACATGGAGAATAACGAGAAACGTGCCATTGTACTCTTCCACCAAAAAGTTTCCAAACTCTCAGCACTGTCAAGTGAAATTAATCTGAATATCATTTCAGAAGAATGGTTTGTTGTCTTCTAGAAACAGATTCAGACTAGTGCATAACCTTCGATACAGCCACTAATAAACTAATTGACGTTTCCCTATTGGATAATTAAATGATTGTTTAGTTACCTTGTAAAAAGTTTATTTAAGCTAAGAGATATGACAGTTGGCTTATTAACCAGATTTGTTAGAGAAACTTAGTCATACAGTTGAAGTAATTCAATTTTGTAGTTATAATTTTTAATATGCTTTTTCTTTCAGAAATAAATTTGATACGAACTAAACGTTTCTTCAACATCAAGGGTACATATTTTTATAAATTAATCTTTGCTCTGTCTGTGATTTAAATATTCCAAAAGGAATCGTTTCGGTGATACTGTATTCCATTCAAAGACTTCAACCAAAACACAGCCAAAACTGCCAACATTGGCTTCATCATCATAAGAGCGAGAAACTTGACAACCAACCACAACACATGTCTTTCTGATGTAAGATGGTGTGGATCTTGCAGAAAAATGGAAAAGTTCATTTGTCTGGTTTCGCAGCTCTGTATTTTTATGTTCCAGCTACATACTATTTTTGTTTCCTGTGTCTTTACTTTTTCGTCTGAGAAACAACTGTTATTTTACGATAGTAAGACAATGTATTTAAAGTCACCAACAGTAATCATAACAGGACAAAATGTATGACAATGTTCTTGCATAAAAGTAACTACATTTGACACTACTTATAAATACAGTAAATGTCTCATAAGCACATAAAAGTGAAAATGTATAAAATTTGTTTGGGGTTTAACTTTTATAGCTAAGGCGAAGGAACACAATTAAGAAATTAGAATCATTTGTGGTTAATTTAATACAGATAAAAACTTGTCGATTTCGTTTTCAATCTTTCTGCTGTGCTGTATGTCTCAAGATCTTAGTAAGAATTCTTCTTTTCTTATCCAGTTTCTTGTAAAGATCTTGGCCCAGAGGCTTTAACTCGTGACGACTCTGGAGATCTGGCCACCTCCACACATGACAATAAATAACATGTGGTAGGCCTTTTCTATGTGAGATCTGCAATCTGCCATCCAAACTCCTCAGGATCGTAACGCACTTGGCAGGTTGATTTGGATTTGAGAGCGCCTTCTCCAACTCTTCCAAAGCCTCTTTTCTTTTCTTCAATTTCTTAACAAGAGAGTCGATGGCTTTCTCTGCCCATTTTTCTTCCTCATCGCCCTGTTTCCATCCTAATAATCTCTTAACAGCAGGTGAAGTGAAGGAAAATAAGGAGGTCATTGGATTGCTCATGGCCTCAATTGCCAGCAGACACAATCGCCCTGAATTGCAAGATATCGCGTGAAAGCTGAGAACAAAAGAAATGTAAGCTCTTCTGAGCGATCTCGAACAATGGTTTGGTATTAAAGGTAATGGTTATCCGCACGAAAATAGTGGACATTAAGTTTTGACAACAGTTCAAAACACAGCTATCATTCACAGAACACTCCTCCTCCAAAGTGCTTCAGATGAGCGCTCAAACTTGCCAAGAAAAGACAAAAACAACATTAACCACCGTTAAAACGAAACCTTCCTTTCTCGTTTGTCCTCCAGGTGGGAAGCCATTAAAAAATGCTGCATGACATCACCAGCTGTAACTGTTGAAGAGTTCCATTGAGGGGAAATTTGAGAAGTACGTAAACAATGATGGGAATATCTGTGGAAAGAAAGGTGAGGTGACTGAAAAAGCTGAATGTCTTTTTCATTTTTCGTATGAAAAATCAAACAAAGAAGTGATGCTTCTTGATGTTCAAGGCTGTGGATGCACCCTATTTGATCCTGAAATTTGTTCAAAAGAAATCTTGTCTGAAGACAAAATATTGTTTTGTACAGGCAATTTATCCACCACTGCAATTAATAATTTTGTTGCAAATCACCACTGCAATATTTATTGCCAGCTGTTAAAATTAGGAGTGCTTCAGGCATTTTTGTCAAATTAGGTCATGAATGTATCATTGAAAACATTGTTCAAGTGAGTAAATCTATCAAACTTGTCTGAAAAGAAAGAAAACATAAAATGGTACTAAATGAAACAGATTTCATTTTTCAGCCAAATACATAGTTGATGGTATACTGGGCACTACTATAATTCTTTTGTTTTCAACATTGTGTTATATTTGAAAGATTAGGCTATAAACATTTTGGTCAACTGGACCATCTTTAGTCGACTGAAAACATTAGTTTTACTATTATATTAATCATATCAATTTTTAACCTTGCTTTTCAAATAATTTTATAGAGAATTAAATTTTAAATTAAATATTGTGTTTGTTATATGTGTTAGTCAAAACCACTAGTACACCATAGCTTAATTAGTGATGATGAACACTGTAATTAGTTTCTGGGCTATTTCATGGTTCATGTTTGCACTTTGTTATTCTGGGAGGATATTTAAACCACAGTTTATATTGTTGCTGTTAATGAATTTTTTGTAAATACAGTATCGTCCAGAGCTATTGTAACGTCGACCCGCGGGATTGACCCGTGGTCCCGTCCCGCTGACCCGTATCCCGTGAAGAACGGGATTTTGCCCGCGGGTTTTGTCCCGTTGCTGTCCCGTTGCCAAAAATCGTCCCTTACTGACCCGCGGGTTAAAGTCAATGAAGCGAATATAAAGTCCCGTAAGACTTTTCACCTTTCAGGTTTTGATTTTCAAAAGCATATTTTAACAAAATAACGTAGCAAATACAGTAGCTACAGTGCTGTCCCGCAGAAACCCGTGCGGTCGTCATGGGACATTTTTGCACTGCTGAAGCCACGGGATACAGGACTACGGGTTGACGGGATCGACCCGCGGGATTGACCCGTAACCACGTTACAATAGCTCTGGACGGTACTGTACATATTATTGTCATTATATAAATTATTATTTAAAGAAAAATAATTTTAACAAAGTCTTGCAGTTTACCATTGACAAGATCAACATCAATCAGTTCTGGCTTCAGACCTCCAGCCTTCTTGGGAACGTAATTAAAGCCCTGGAAAAAACACACCAGTATAAAAAATGTTAATAAAATTGTATACACAAGATATAAAAGTAAGAACCCAAGAGTAATGAATAGTCTTGGAACTGGAAGTTATTCACCATTCATTGACCTTTTTATTTATTGTTAAAATGACTTTTTATTGAAGTCCTGTCAATCCAAGAAGATACCAGTCAGAAATGCTTAATGATGAAATCAAGCACTATCCTCAATAAAAGGGGCAAGTCATTTTTGAGCCATAAATCGCAGAAATTTCTGGGAGCATTATAATTATAGCAATAGCTTGGGACATCTATGGCAATGGCTTGTGGATAGCGTAAATTTCAAGCCCTGCTTTAGTTTAATAAAAAAGTGTGTTTGTACATGTATGTAGAGTTAGCCAACCTTTATAAAATTATAATCATGTTATGTGTAATGATAATTTGCCCTTCTTGGATTAGGTAATGGTCCAAGTAAGAAGAAGACACCTTACACAACTGTTCTGCAGCGTTTTGCTTTTCCCACACCAGAATATTGGGATGTTATACTGAGAATACATCAATCTGTGTACAACTTACATAGTTTTGAAATAAAATGTCATGAAACTTTATTTTAAAGCAATGTTTCTGTTGTGTTACAATAATTTATTCTATTCAATCATTCCAAAACAATTTAAGCCAAGAAAACCATCAGATTTTCTATGTTTCCCACATGAAATTTTTCTTGAATTTAAACTAAGAAATGTGTCCACTAAATGGAAATGAATAAGTTGACTGGGAAGAAAGAAATTTGCTTATTTATAAAGTATGGTCAGTTTTCGAAATTCAACCAATAAGATTGACAAACATTGACAATGTCACAATTAGTAACTTTCTGCGTTCCTGCTGTTAGCTGTGCTTACTTCTTACTTGGATCATTGCTTAACCCTTTAAGCCACAAACACAACTGATGTAGTGGCGAATTCTCACAACTGAGCTCCATACTTTCTATACAAGCACTTTGGGAGAATTTAGCTTTCCAAGTTCAACAGTATAATCCTCTTGATCAATTTCTTATTTCTCATTACCGTTTATATTGCTTTGTTTGAGTTATGTAAGGGGAAGTTAGATGTTGATAAATTGCCTCCAGGGGGCTAAAAGGGTTAATACTAAAAATGAATGAAATTAAACTCTTTACAGGTACAAAATGAACAGCAGACTTGCCAACCCTTCAGAGCTGAAAATCTGGAGATGAGCTGCAAAAAATCTGGAGATTCAGTGAAAAAACTGGAGATTTTATAAATTGCCTCATTTAGAACATGCTCCTCAGTAGAAAACCTTTGAGTCAAACTTAAAAAAATTCAAACAACTCACCTTAGTCAACAGACGATACCGGCTCAGATGTACTTTCATCCCAGCGTCCCAGCAAAGCATGAAATTAAGGTGCAATATAAAGTCTAAGGAACGAACGTGCAAGTGTGCGATCAATCGGTAAAGCAAGGGATGAAATAGAATCCACCCTTTTTTTGCTTCTTGTCCCAATCTTGAAAAACGGGAGATTTCACGTCTTTGCCGGGAGGCCGGGAGAAAGGAGAAAAATCTAGGAGTCTCCCGGCAAAACCGGGAGAGTTGGCAGGTCTAGAACAGGTAGCAAACAGCAAATAACAACCATCAAACCTTTTCTTGTTGCTGTTCCTCAAACACTCTCTCCCAAGTTGCCTTGTCATATTTTCCAATCTAGAAAGTTTGAAAGAAACTCAAAAAGTAAAAACTTGCAATATGGCAAGCCCTGAACTCTCTAATTTTAGCAGCACGGCCATTTTGGCCTCAATATTTTTGCCAGAAATAGGGCACCAAGGCCATAAAGTACCCAACTTATTTTCAAGTGTACAACTTAGACAAAACCCTAGATAGTTTACAGTTAGTCATCTGAAAGTGTTTGCACTGTGTATTTTAAGGGATACAAGATTATGGTATTGATATAATAAATATTTGATAACTTAAATTTAAATTTGCTCTTCATTATTAACAAATCAAAAATGTTCAGTTTAAATATGAAACAATGTTTCACTTTACTACACGGCACGGTGGCACCCAAAAGAAATGGGGCAGGCTATTTGTGGTCGTAAATCAAGCCCAATTCTGGGGGAATTACAGCAATGACCAGGGGCATCCACTACAAATGCTGCATGGCTGTTGTAGATTTCAAGCCCTGATATGGTATCAACATTAACCAAAAGAAGCAGGTTGCCTTCGCACATCTTGCTGAGTAAATCTTTATAATTCATATACTTAAGATGTTACTTGCAAAAGGCTAGTAATTGTTTTAAATTAATTATAAATTGATTAAAAAAAAATTAAAACAATTAGAAGCCATAATATTTGCATAAAAACGTAAAAGCATTGAGTGCAAAATAAAATTTGTTCATTATTTACTAAAAATATACAATTTTTATTGCTAAACAGACAAACTGTACAATTTGTAAAGCCAAAGTACTGCAAGCTAAAAGATATAGTTTACACAAAACCACAAGAATTTTTTTTAAAACCACATTACAGCACAAATCCCTTACCCCCTCTTTTAGAAGTCATAAGAAAGTTAGAAGGTTAATTTCTAAATTAAAGCAATTGTTGATGTAACTATAAAAGCTATTTTATGAAATTTAAATTGGAGGTGCAAAGATCATTGATATTTTGTGTTTTCAGTTTTTCAAAACCTCATTGGCAATTATATCCTGAAAATATAACATTGAACCAATTCCTGCTGAGCTTTAAAGAGACTGAGTGTTATCAAACTTACAAAGTTGCCAACTTCTGAATTTAATGATACTAAAGACAATTTCTTAATCTACATTATGAGACAAACAAAACGAATGGTCACTTTATAGGATTTTATCAACTGGTTCAAAAGTTAGTATGAATAACACCAATCATTTCTACTCTTCAAGACAAACAAAATGAATGGTCACTTTATAGGGTTTCATCAACTGGTT
>JAOCNB020153493.1:0-10228 GCA_026546465.2 Palythoa caribaeorum | reverse complement strand
AATAAACTGTAGCTTGCACCCATGCTGTGGCTTAGCATTGAAAACTTCTTCCAGCCAAGTTGACTGACTACTCTCTTAATATCGATAACCCAGTCATGTGTACTCACACCTTTCGGTTTGTGAGAAGATTTCCCATGTCCCGGAAGATCAATGGCTACAAAATGGACGTCTTCTGGTATAAACATTGGCGCAAGGTTATCAAACGTATTTGCGTTATCAAGCCATCCATGAAGGCCCAGTACAGGTCTACCACCAACCTTTCCCCAGACTTTAGCGTGAATTTCGCCACAAGGGATGGTAAAACTTGTTTCAAAATATTTTGACCTCATTATTTTCATGGAACACGCGAGAGCTTAGTCTCCAGACTCCCACGGCCGCAAACCAAAACGAGGGCTGAGGTCACATGAGTCGCTGTTGGCCGGCGGCCATGTTGGATGATACAAGATAGCACATACAGATCAAGATGGCGCTGCGATTTTGTGGACCCAAGGTTTCAACGTGTTGTTTTGTGTTAAGTTTATGGGGAATTGTAATGTTGGTAAGTTTAAATGATAAAGTTCTTTAAAGATTATTTCCATTAGATATTTATTTATCAGCGTTTTTGACAAATAAAAAATTAAAAACACAGTCTGGTCAGTGCCAGTGGTGAAATCAAATTTGTTCTTATTTTATTAGCTATTTTTAGGAGTATTTTTCAGTATCAGAAGTGTTGCTTTGAGTGAAGATGTACCTGCAGGCAAAGATGGCTATTCTAACTCCGCTCAGTAAGTTGATTTTTTTAACTCCATGCATCTAAACTAAACATTTTTTTCGCTACTATAATCTAAATTACTAAAATACTCGCACTTAATTTTTTACTAGTACTGGTTATAATTATCCACTCAAAATTTTCTTGGTAAAACTAAAAATATCAATTATTGGACAGTCAAATATTTTTGGTAAATTTCTGTTTTTACTTATAAGTTTAGCAAGGTTAAAAGTGGCTTTATATCACTTATGAGACTATCAAACTTTCATTATTGACACCAAAATGTGGTGAGAATGAAAAAGTATGCCAGCTACTGATTTCAACAACAACAAAGTAAACCTTTTAAGGGGTGTGTTTGTGATGGGGGAGGGGGTTAACACTACTTTCAAGATCTACCACACCCACAGCAAGATCAAGTGGAAGTGGAATTGCTATGTACTACTGCTAAACATAATTCAGCCGAAAATGTATATGCAGAGTTTATTTAGACTTGTAACCAGTTGTCGAAATAGATTTAAGTACAATTTCAGCATGTTTTCAAAGTCACTCTGTTGCAACTGAATGAGAAATTTCTTCATGAAACTATTTTCATTTGTGTTTGACAGAAACTGTTTCATAGCTGCTGGCATCTATGGCGTTACGTTTCTTGTGTCCGCTCACCAGAGATGGGTCAACAGTCGGACAGGAAGCACAGAAAGGCTGTAAGCACTATATCTGGTCTTTAAGTAACAACTCAATATTCAGTACAGTGGTGTGCGACCAAATTTAGTTGAAAGTTTTCTCAGGTTTAATACTCTGGGTATGACTAATGACCAGCAAATGGCATGATTGTGCAAAATAATTTTATAATTACAGAAGATAATATGACTGTCTAAAATCACTTAGGCCTGGATTATACATCATGCTATCTTCTTACTGGACTCAATTATTTCGATTTGGCATGGTGAAAGCTCAATGTAGAATGTAGAAATTGATGTCCCAATGAAGTGCTGAGTCACCTGATAGCTTGGCCAATCAGCCTGTAGAACATTGATCACATGGCTTAATTCTTACATTGTGCCAAATTGTTGCACCTAATTGTAAAATAACTTTAGATTCATCCAAAAAACTTAAAATGGCACAAAACAACACTTATAGATATGCAGACTAATTTTGTTGTGGTGTTGAGCAAAGATTCAAACCACCAGAAAGTGAAGTTTTGCTTTTGGACAAATACATAAAATAATTTATTTTGATCATCTTCTTTTCAAATTTAATAGAAATTAATTTTTAAGTAGCATCAAAATTAATTCTGTTTTAATACTTTTAAACTGGTTTTAAAATGTTAAGTCTTGGACCTCCATCCCCATTAAAACATTGTTTGATCACTAAACTTAAATAAAATACAGACTCAGTGCTAGGGTGAAGATGTAGTGTAGTTGTTAGCAATAATTAATTTTTTGCATGTTTTATGTGCACTCTGATAGGAAGCTATCCAGATAGAGGTGCAGTTATAAAAATATTAATAGTTATTTTATATCATCTATATGTTGGAATATATATTGTACCAAAAGTTAACATCCTAGCAGAAATATGTTACTATGCTTATTTTATTGATTTATCATTGTCTAATCTTGAGTTTATTTTGAAACCTGGACCTAAGATTACGTGATAAGCCAGATATTGTAGAAATGGTTTGTTCAGCAAAAAACAGTGGCCCATGTTGGTACGGTAGATAGTATTAAGTAATAGTTACTCATGCAGTTTGTGTGTCATTAAATTACAAACTGTGCTATATCATTTCATCAAAAGCTTTCAGGGCTCGACACTAACGGTAGCCAGCTAGCCACATACTAGTAGAAATTCAGTTTTGGCTAGTAGTTTTTTTGATTTCCCATTAGCTGCTTTGGTTAGTAAACAAATTAAACAATAGTTTCTGTCTTTCTCAAGGAATACATCTTGGAATTTTTATTCTGGGCATATAATATTACCGTCGGGCAAGTGCTTGAATTGCTATTCAGCTTGTATGCAAATTCAACACTGTCCACTTTTTGTTGTATGGCACATAAACATGTTGCTGAACATATTATTACGTGTTGAAAGAAATATTTGACAAATAAGACAGCATTACACCTACAATACTTTTTACAAGATTAGTAGAACAAAGCATGATCAAGCCAACATCAACACTTGGCTAGTAAAAATTTTTTGGCTATTGATATTTAAGTTACCACTAGCCCAGTAAGTTGAAAAGTTAGTATCGAACCCTGGTTATGTCAGTGTTACATGTAACACAAACCCCAGCAATATGTTCTATTTATTTTACATAGCTAATCTTTGGTTATTACTGCAGGTAGATCCTTGTGGTAAACTGAATGGCCATACAGAAACCATAGCAACACTGAAATGTTTCAATGCTATCTTATTCTCTTCATATTGTATAGGAAAGCCAAGAAAGGGCAAAGTATTTGATGGATGCTGTCAACTGCCAGAATCTATTCTACATGTTTTTAGAGAACAAATTTTTGGAAGTTGAAGTTTTGAGTTTGGATGTTTCTTTATCCTTTCAAGCATAGGAACATGAATTTACCAGCTAGCATTTAGTTTTCTAGCAAATGATTTAAAAATAAGCACAGGTTCATGATATAAATGTTTTCAAAAGCCAGCAGTAATCCATGGCGATTCAGTTTGTGATACTGAAACATTCTTTATTTGACTTTTGAATAAGTACAGTTTTGCCTTGTTTGCAAGAAATGGCTCTTAGCATCAGTGAAATTTATTGAATTTTTGTGCATGAAGAAGGTTTTATTAAAATTAATAATTTTGTCAGCAACAATTAAAGTTTGCTGAGTTTAATAGTTTCTTAAGTCAAAGGATTAGCTAACCTAAACTTTTTGAGGCTGTTTTGCTTGAGTGAGTCTAAGTGAGAAGAGATATTGAATTTTGATATTCATTTTTTCATACAAACAGAGACTAATATACAGTAACCCAGTTACCATTTTAGTACTGTTTGAAACTAATACAACACAATGTTTTGATGAAAATTATTCCTGGATATGCTATTTCATCAGTAAAATCAATTGCAAAATAACAGATATTTTACTACCTATAATTTTGAGGTAGTTATGGTTTAAATTTCAGGAAAGAGAAGACATGTAAATGTATGTTAAGTTATTGGCACTATTTATTTGATCTTGCTTTCCAAAGTGAAAGTAAAACTTATGGTATTAAATGTTGTTTATATTGAATATTAAATGACTGTAAGAGCAAAGTAATTTGAAGTACAGTTGTGGAAGAGGAAATGTAGAATAAAGAGCTGTCTTCCATACATTAAATGTTGTTTGTTTGGTCAGATAAAGTATTATTGAACTATTTTGACAATGTTTTATTTCAAATGACAACAAGCAGTTCTTTCAAAGAATGTCTTATAATTTTTTCATAAGGGAATTCGAAAAAACATGTGTTGTTATTCCAACAAGAATTTTTTCAAGTGCATCAATATTTTACCTAATTTGAACAATTTTCCTTTCAATACCCAATAAAAAAATTTCAGAGAACACATTGTTTCTAAGCTAATGCATTTTTACAGTTTTTTAAGACAGCAGAATACAACCGTGTTTTCAATAAAAAAGGTTTTAAATTGTTTGCAGTAAAAAGCCTATTTTGTAAAACCTTGCCAATACATTTACAAAGATTTGAATTTAAGAAATCCCCAATAACTTGGATTGTATTTGCCAAGAAATAAGTGAATTTATTGTTCAGATTCAAGAATCTTTTCAAGACACACCCAACACTTGTAAAGACAATGATGTGTACTGTTGTTGATCAGAATCTTCGTCTGGCTTTATATAGTTTTGTTTCTCATTAAATATTAATGAGCTTGTTCTATGGAGAGGTGGCCATTCTGAAAGGGTTTTCTCAACCGTAAAACCACCAGCCACAACTCACAAACAAAGATAAAACCAAAATAATTGTATTGTATTACATTAACTTGACATGCTTATTAAATCTGTTTTGTTTTATAGTTTTGGTTGCCAGTTTTGACCAAAAATAGTTGTTTAGATGTTGTCTGCAGTGGAATTGTTTGTTTTGTTTTTGAATTCTAACAAAATTGTAATTTAGATGCATGATATTTTAGGCTATCAAATCATCTAAACCACTTTGAGCTTTGATAATTCTAACTTTGATTTGTTATTATAAATTATTATTTGACAAGAGAACAACTGAACAAAACTTAACACATGAAACTAGATTTTCCTTTAGTATCAGTCTTATCCTTACGCCTTGACTACAAATAGTGTCACATTAGATCTGCAAATAACAATAGAATAAGTCAACCTTGCCTGTAAATAAGAAAAGAACACGTAGGATTTGATTGAAAGATGAAGTTTTTATTTAATATTTTTGAATCTGTTTTAGAGAGTTTCATATTAGCACATTAGATAGCATTGACAAAAGTTCAATTATTTAAATACTTGACTGAATTATTATATATTTTTTTCTTTATATTTATAATTTGATGTGTTGACAGTATTCAGATATTAAACTTCTTATTCTGTATATATATAATTATCTAGATTTATCAACTGTGGTGATAAGACTTCATCTTTGTTCGAATGTTAGGTGCAAATAATTTTATGTATTTATTATCAAATACACTTCATGGCAGTAACAGGAATTTATCCAAAGCTGATATTGTAATTTACATTCCTTTAGTAGAATTTTACTTACTGCTGTGGCTGAATTACTTGAAATATACTGAAGAAGTTGATGATAAAATAATGTTTGTCTCATGTATAGCTTGCCTTGTACTATGACAATTCTAAATAAATATTTTAGGTTTGCTGTTAGTCAGTTTTGTTCAACATTTCAACAAAATTTGAGGGAGCAATAACATAATTATTATGTGCATATAAAAGAAAGAACATTTTAAAAATTCTTCTAATGTCTAAGTTAAAACCTGGCATCACTTGAAAACGTAAAAATTTGAGAAAGTCTTTCATTTTCTTTTAAATATATACAAGGAAAAAGTAAAAACATAAGATGAAACTAAATGTTTTCAATCAATATTATTTATATCATCCTCAGAGTAAAATGAACAGAAAACAGCCAAGTTGCATTGATGACTACAAATGTCCAGAAAACGCCATTGTTAAAGTAATTGCAACATTTTTGACATTCACCTGAAAGAAAGATAATAACTTATTTTAAATTTGTGTCTTGTTTTTTTGAACAAAAAGATTCCCTTGCAGAGAAAATAGTTTTCATATATCATGTTAACTGATTCCATGGTTGCGTAAAACATAACTTTTTCTTTGAGATGATAGTTCAGACATTTTATTGATTGATTTTTGAGTGAGTTGCATTCCACTGTACTGACTCTGTACTTTATTTATAATTTGGTAGAGACTAGCAAATAACTTCTTTAGTTCTAAACTTTAAACATAAAGTTTAAACTTTTGTTGTCACACTCAGTGAAGTTTTGTGTTTTCAACACTTTTTAAACAGAAACTAGACTTAATAATTAAGATTGGATTGATTATAGTTGTTTTATTTTTTCATTGAGAGAAAATAACATGCATATTATATCATTGCTAAATCAGTTTTGGCTTTTCTCAATCCTTTCTAGATATCAGAAACTAATTAGTTTTGTTTAATACTTCACAGGATTGTGTCATAAGCTGATCAAATTCTAGGGCAAAATGATGCATTTTCATAGTTGATTGTCATGAAATAGAGGAAACCAGGCATATCGCAAGAGCTGGCAAGCTATACAGGCTGCAAACTAGCCAGCAGTGTAGTAGAATAATAAAATAATGTATAATATTATACTATAATTACCATAGTTATTCACTTTTAAGCCGCACCCCCCATTTTGACAAAGATAGCTGAGCGGCTTCATGAACGGTTTCATCTCATGTTTTAGAAGCAGAACTTGCTTAATAAACATGCAACAAAATGACCTAATTTCAAAACAAAGTTGTTTTCACACAAAAACGTTGAAACTGTGCAATCATTTAGCTGCAAATTTACACAAAACGATTTAAGTCCAAAAGTAAACAGGAGTAGACTCCTGAGAATGTTTTTAAGTTTCATTCAAGCTAGAAATACAAAAACTGTAGCGCTCATTTCTTGATTTCTCTGCTTCTTTCACTTGCACAATTTGGTCAATCCTTATTTGGAGTTGTTTACAACTTTCCATGATCCAAAGGTCAAGGAAAACCAATCATGAATTTTGGATGTCAAAATTTTTATTTCAGGAAAAACTCAGTTTTAAGCCACAACCCCCAATTCAGAACGCTGTTACTCACCATATTCTGAAATTTTATGAAAAAATGGTGCGGCTTAAAAGTGAATAACTACAGTAAGTTCAATCTTAATTCTTACTTGCCTGTTGGGCAACGTTTTCGCAATTTCTGTTTACCCGAGGTAAAAATTACTCACTATTGACAAGTGGGCAGTTGTTAATTTCCAGCTCTGTAATTAATTAGAATCTTTCTTGATACTTTAACGAAGCTCATATGATCCATTTTTGTGTTGTGGTCTGCTAACATGCTTTGAATTCCTGCAGGATAGTGGATCTGGAAAAGCAACTTTTCAATGTTTCTTCTGCAAGATCATACAAGAAACTTCTTCTTAAAAGGTGCCTATTAAATGTGGCTGCATTGGGTCTGATTATTAATTAGTTCAAACTGATGTTTTTATTAAGTTTTTACATTTTTATTCACCAGAAATATTTAAGTTTTTAAAAATGAAAAATCAATAATTAGTGGTTTCACATGTTAACATCATGTCGAGTCCCTTGACCAAAAGAATTTTGATGATTTCTTTTCTTTAGGGCTCCAACATAGACACTCTGTCTTTTGCCTCTGACGTCTCTGGGGAGTGCATGAAAACACTATATACCCTATCTCCTCGAATATAAATGCCACCCTTGAATAAATGCCGCACTTGACAGCTAAAATATTAATAAATGCCGCCCTCGAATAAACGCCACACCCTGGAACAGACAACAAACGGAAACGTCGAATTTATGTAATTTTAAAGTTTGAAAGGCACAGACAAAAATCTGCGACATCGAATTTCTTAATATGCATTTATGGATTTTTGAAAATCTTCGGAAAATCTTTGGAAGTGTTTGGAAAATCTTTGGAAATTTTCGGAAGTACTTTAAAAACCTTATAAGACACTCTTCTTTATATAATAAAAATTATTGTTACACGCTCTAGCTAGTCTACAGGTGTTAATTAAACCTTCACTACACTTTACAGGCTTTTGTTGGGTAACTTGCTCATCAAGAAACTGTTTCCTGATACTGTATGTGATTCGCCCACTGAAAAGCAAAATGATGACATGCAGTAAGTAGACTAATCTTATTAAGAGATTACTTAATAGTATACATGTACACGATGGCAGTGTGGTTGGTGCAGTGGTAAGATCTCTGCCTTCTAACCACAAGGTCCCGGGTTCAAACCCCAGCTCAGCCAAGTGTTGAACATTTGTGCAACCTTCTTTTCTGCCAAAGTTGACTCTGCTTTCCATCCTCCTGAGGTCAGTAAAATGAGTACCAGATTCTACTGGGGGCTAACCTGCAATGGATTAGTGTCCCGTCCAGGGGAAGTCAATGACTCTCATCTGCTTAATACTACAGAAACCGGAGATAAGCACTGGCTCCAATGGGCTACTTAGGCTCGTAAAAGGATATTTTTTATTTTTATTAATTAGCAGTATTTTTTGAGCACTTGGCCTTGATTTGATGTTTTTTGTTTGTCCTCAATGGAGCATAATTCGGAAAGACCAATGACTCGGTCTCTCGTAACTCTATTATCTCAGGTCAATAGCTGCTCAGTGCGATCATCATAACAAACTGTGTACAGAGATACTGGAAAATCACAAGGTACACTACTGTAAAATAATCATCATGTGGCTCTATTATAAATTATGCACTTATCCCAATTTTTATAAATAACAATAATAAGGTTTATTAAAAAATCACACTACAGTATATCATGTAAATAAATATGAATTACAAATTATGTGTTTACAATAAAAGTATATACAAGAAATTTAATTGTTAAAATCTAAATTTACAAATTCAAAAATCTAAATTTACAAATTTAAAAACTCTAGACTTAACCCTTCTTATGCTTGCTACTGAATGCAATTTATTTGCTTCTTATGTCAAGACAGTATATAATAAATAATATTTATTTAATAATTCAGTAGTAAGAATAGAATAATTATATAGATCCTATTGGTCAGAATTAAAAAGATAAAAGTAAATTAGATAATGGTCTAACTTTTACTTCAGTAAAGAAATAAATAAATGGAATATTTCATTTTCCCCTAACCTGGAAGCAGAAGGAAAAGAGATTCTGCAGAAACCTTGTAGAATTTTATTTGTGCATGTGCTGCACTTGTTAAGAAACTAGTTAACTCGTTCCCAAACATTTGCTTTGAATCATGACCACAAGAAACCCCCCGCAAAATCTGTATATAAAAGAATTCAAGTCTCCTAACACGCCAGTTAGTTAGTTTTACAAGATGACCTTGGGTAACCCATATTTGGGTATCCCATATTTGGAATAAAATCAAGAGTTCATAGAATTTTTTTTTCTTTTTTTTTCTCTGAACTCTAATTTTATTCCAAATATGGGTAACCGGAAGTCATCTTGTAACAGTTAGTTTGGTTAGCTCATAATAATTTTATTTCTGTTTTTGTTGTTTGTAAAAAAATTATGTTATTTCATCCTGTGACCTCAACAATTCCTGGATGTAATACCTCAATATTACAGTATAATTAAAAACAAAATTAAAAAAATTAAACAAGGCATGATTTAGCTTTTTCATCAAAATCATGCAATTTCTTTTTGTCCCATGGTTTCTATTTTACCAGGCATTATCAGATGAACAAAAGACTTTGGAAAAGATAAGACGTCAAAATTTTGGTTTGTATTCTTTTTACTGTTTTGTGAAAGTCTTTGCCCCATCTAGTTTGCCCTAAACTGAACCATTTTAAAAGATCACTTTGGATGGACTTCATAATATTTGTTTTGTAAAGAACCATTTTTAAAATGATTTGGTACCGTTAATGTCCACTGGATTACCGTATACCTTCAGGGGTGTTTTGCGTCAAAACGATTCAGCGCGTCTGTTTTAAACCGTAGATACCTAAACCTATATATTGAATTAAAGCTTATAGAAAGGGATTTCGAACTATACTAAAAATTTTGAATTAAATTTTTACGTTTTCTAAAAGCAAGGGACAAAGTCACCTTTCGAAAGTTACAAGTCCAAGTCCAGTTTCCAGACCAAAAATGCTAAAAAAACGTGTCTGCGTTTTTTCATATTCAATTTCAGAGGAAAGTTATGGCGCTTTTTCGAATTAGGGTTTGAAAAAAGTCTAAGTATCTCTAAAAATTAAAAAAATCGCAGACACGTTTTTGTTCTTCATATATTGAAGAAGCTACTGTGCAAATTTTAGGAGAAACGAACAAATTC
>JAOCNB020153388.1:0-10229 GCA_026546465.2 Palythoa caribaeorum | reverse complement strand
ATCGGTGCAGTTAGACAAAGAACTGTATCATTTTTTATTATTTTTAAAGTAAAGTTATGGTTATTTGATTAAAAAATAAACAGTATTTTAAATAAACGCCGCCCTCGAATGAACGCCGCACCCAAATCACGACAAACTTAATAAACGCCGCGGCGTTTATTCCCTGAAATACGGTAATCGAATTTTATTGCATGTCCGAGAGCTTCGAAATAAATTCGTCTGCATCGAATTCGACCATTGTGCGACTCAGTTTGAAAATATTACAACGCACACTGTCATATCCTTCCTTTAACCGTTTCACTTTTTTAGTAACAATTGAACAACTGTTTAAATTCTCACTTCCAAGATGTGTACATTCTGTTTTAAGTGTACGTTGGTGAAATGAAGTTCGGATACATAGTAATACTGGGCTAGTATGGATCTTTGAAAGCTAAATTAATTTCGACTTTTTTTATATCTTTTTCCTACTTTTCCTAACACAAAATTTGGTAGGTAATCCATCTAGACAGTATTACAAACTGAAAATGTTTCAATTTCCTGTATTGTATTTTTCGATTCTTAATTACTTTAATTACGAAAATATTCGGACCTTAAACTTTCGGACGTTAAACTTCGGGCAAAAAATTTTCGGACTGATTTTCGGTATATTTCGGACAAACAAATGCAACACATCCAGAGGAGGAACTTGCCAATTTCCAGGAATCTGTCATTGTACACACTTTTTTGATAAGAACCAGTAATTTTTGCCGAGGCTCATTTGTTCTTAATTATTTGGCGACTTCAGCCTCAATTTTTTCTTAAATTGTTATTTCTATGAGGGGTTTCTATTCATGAAAAAAACAAAACAAAATAAAACAAGGTATTGGAAAATGAAACGCCTTGCGCCACACATGCATTGTACGGCTGAATTTAGAGGCGAACTGTAGTCTTAACACTTACAGTGAATCATTTTATGTTATCAAGCCTCAGCCTGAGTTTGTTCTTGAGTTGTTAATTTTGGCAAATTTGAACCTCGTTCTTATAAAAAAAAAAGCGTGTATTGGAAGAAGATAAACCCGAGTTGTAAAACTACTTTAAATCTATAAAAATAGGTTCCTGACCACACCTTGGCTCCAAATCTTGTGATATTAAGTCAGTAATCAAAATTAAGCAAAATTTAAAACTTTCAGACATTTTATTGTTCGGAAATTAATTTTTTCGGGTACTTTAATTTTCGGATCTTCGTTTTGGTCCGAATATCTAATCATCCGATTATTTTCGTATTAAAATTATAAATCACTCTGTTGATACATTGGAATCAACCATTAAATTTATGGTGTCCATCACTTGTATTTTTTTTTGCTAGCAGAGGATGACAAGCGCAGAAAATCCTGACTTTTTCCCATGCGTTTGGTTTATTTTGAAAACTTTTTCCACACGTTCCAGAACATGTTTTGGATTTTATGACTTTTTCGAAATTTCCACTCAAAATAAACCATGGCAATCAGGGGCGTTGCCAGGATATGAAATATTTGTAGGCCCAGGAGATGCATCCGACAGTGTACCCCAACCCACAAGCTGGATAATTTTTGAAAACATATCTGGAGTAAGTTTATGAAATCACATTGGCTTTCAGAGCGAGTTCTATCATCGACAATAGTGCCTTGCCACAATGATTGCATGATAACAATTACGAACACTTTTAAAGATCCATTCCATTTTGTTTTTCTAACTCAAGTTTTTTCCTTGTCAAAAATATTTGTTGGCCCAGGTCTACAAGCCTAATGGCTGACTGCGCCCCTGGAATACATTATCCTGAGTAAGGGTACAATACAAGCTCATGAATTAGGATATAATGTGCACAATACAGTTGCACACTCTCCCCATTTAAGATATTATTACCTGTGAGCTCAAATTTAATAAAAGGCTAATATCCAAGGGAAAATGCATCAAAACATTTAACTAAATGTGAGCAACAGCAAATTTTATTGAAGTTAGTATTTTCTCCTAAAATCCTAAACAATACAAATTAATGAGACGCATGAAATGGCATACAAAGCTGCATTCAAAATGCATATATCTAGTTTAATAATTGCTTCTTATTCTATAACAAATACTCCCCATGGACACTTAATAAGCAGTTATTTTACAGACATCTATTACATCTTCGATTATAATACATCTTGAACAAATAAAATAGTGTCCAATGAAGTTTTAACAATGTGAACACTGAATACTACAACATCAAAGAATATAATTTATATATATATGACTGTTGCAATAATCCTGCTACCAATTTATATTGTGTGAAAATTTGATAAAAGAGACAAAATTTACAATACTGGCAAACCTAACATAGTCGGTGATGACAATTTAACCACTACCATTTAATGAATGCCAGTCGCAGAATTTAACATTAGAAACTTCGATTAACTTTAAATTTATTATAGTAATAATAATTATTAAAAGTGAAGAATCAATCTTTTTTCAAGTTTTAAATATCAGTCATTTTCCACTAAAGTTTGACAATGGTATGAGCTAAATAGTTATTATAGAGTATGACAGACATTCCCTAGTCTGTTCCAGCAAAGAAAAGCAAGTTTTACACAAGATAAAATAATAATCACCAATTATTCAAAGCTGATATACGTGTATATTTTTTGAATCAAAGACAAGTCGATAATTCTCCAAGTCTACAGGTATTCAAACCCTCGGCCTTTGAATATTTTGTGCTTTTCATTTAATGCTGCATTCTTGTTCATTCCTCAGTTTCACAGGGTTTGGAGATATAGTGTTTGCTTCAGCATCTATTCAAATTTTGCATACTTTCAGTAATTTATTTTGATTTAGATGTCATTAAATCTCCTTCACCGACAGTCTAGAATAAATAATATATGGGGCCTAGCATTTATCAGTCCATTTACACATCAACTACCATTTTCTTGTGGACATCCATATTACCAACAACCTATGGTAGACAAGATTATACATGAATTATATATGAATATCCCAACTTGTAAATGAACTAATGCGGTGTACTCAGCAGCAATCAAACATAACACTGAACCATTAAGAATCTGGTATCTTAAATTGTGTGTGTGTGTGAGTTATTGGGAAAAAATTACTGATTACTCTGTTTTGCCAAGATGAGATTGGCTTTAAGACTGAAGTAATGTTAACTAGTAAAATTAGAATTGTTTTTGGACTGGCTCAGAGCCTGATCACTGTTAGTTTTCTTTGTAGTTTTAAGTAATTCAATACGAACATAACCCTCAATTAACATTTGTTCCTGACAGCATGTTTGATATTTTACCGTATAAACAACAAGGAGACAATTTCTGTCTTTGGAAGACAAAAAAACCTGCTTTGAAAATAAATACAGTTTCAAGGGGGGAAGTATGGAAACCAACAACTTTTATCTTTCAAGATACAACTTACACTAAATCTGCACAACAGTAACATACTCACAGCACAAAACTCGCTAAAAGATATTTTTCCATCACCATCTTTATCGGCATTAAGTATTGTTTTGTCGACTATTTGCTGTAGTTGGGCTTCTTTCAGATTACTTCCTACCATCATTTTTAAGACTTGAAAGAGCTCTCCATTGGAGATATACCCATCACTATCCATGTCATATATCCTAAATGCAACTGAAAAAGAAAAGAAGAAACAACCAATTTATACACTGAAAATTTTAATGGGGAGATAAAGAATGAAGCATCAGTTTCTTACAAACAGGAGGTTAATATACCTTTTGAATATTAATTATTTTCAAAGACCAGAAACTAGAAAACTTTAAAGTTATTTTTATTACTTAGACTTTTTGACAGAGATTCCGGAATATGTTAGATTCATTTGAATTCATATTTCACAATAAAAAGTTGTATTAAATTATACTTTGTTTTTATTTTTGCTCTAATAATCATTGGCAGCTGAAATTAAAAAATCTTGAACTTGCCAAAAGAACTTTTCAGCAAATGAAGGTCTATGCTTCATTTCTAAATTAAGAAATTAAAACCTGGTACAAAAACTAAGTTTGATAAAATATTAATAACTTCCACTGATTTGGTAAAAGTTGAGCTGTTCCTCAGCAGCCTTAAATGAACTCATAATTAGCTGTGGATTAAAAGCTTAATGTTTTTCTTTAATTTTTCAAACCTGGGAATGCGTTAGCATTTCACTTAAAATTTGTTTTGGCTTATCTGGGGATTTTCCAGCAGTGAGACTAAAATTGTATAGACAAATTTGAAAGAGTAAAGGGCTTCTCGGGTATTCCAGTGGGAATATGAATATTGAATTATGTACTAATGAACAAACACCAACTGGGTGTAGTTCCTTAGTATTAATTTTGTGCAAATTTAATTGAAAATGTCTTTAGACCAATAAAGCTCTAATGAACCGTTTTTAAAACACCTGCATTTTGGAATGGTTGTTCTTAAACAAAATCAACACAACAGAAGCCATTCTTGCTTCAAACAAACTCTGATTGTCGTAACGTTTTGTGGATTTTGAAATAAACATTTCATCAGTAACTCAGTGTAATAATAAAATGATTTAGTAGCACATCAGCAATTTTCAGACTTAACAGTGATATTTCAAGAATATAATCATTTTTACAGGACTTGTGCACACTTTGGATTCCTACTAATAATATTTTTTTTCAAATTTAGATAAATGAAACACTGGTGAGTGACCAAGTGTATCGCAAGGGCCTAATCTCTGTCTGAAATTGTTCATTGATTACTTCTCATTTTGTTTGGTCCAATAACCCATGCCAGAACCTTCTGATACCAAAAATAGCACAGGAAGAGTATTTTAAATTTTTTATGAATCAAGTGAACCTTGTGAATTTTTCCTGCAGCAATCTATTTCATTACAACACATGTATATATTCCATAAGTTTACCCATTTTCTCTATTTACCTCAAACTTGTACACTATGTAATCTATGTTCAAATTAAATATTCAGATAACACAATTGTATAATTTATTTCACTAAATTTAATATTATTGAATTATTCTCTCAGTGCACCACCCAAACTTACATCTCAGTTTTGATTCCTTATCTCCCTTCACACTGAACTGCGAAACTCCCTCAATGAACTCTATAATAAAAAACATTGCTTATATTATGAGTTTTCTTTTAATTTAGTTTGAAAGTGAATATTGAATTATTGAGTAGTCAACAGATTTTATTTCTTCAGAGGGCCACTAAATGGTTAATAATTTATTTACTTATTCTGAAAAAAGGACTGATTTCAAATTGTTAGGAAGAGCTAACAACAACCGAAATATTTTATTTACTAAGTCTACAGAGAATTTAAAATGTGACAGTTACTATTTTAAACCATAGTGTTCATTTGTTTATATTCACTGACAAGTTGCGTTCTAACTGTAAGTCTGTGAATTTAACTTCCTTACAAGTACTTATGTTTAAAAAAAACGTTTTTTGATTCCGAGTGCAAAATCAAAAACTTATCCTGTTGTCTTTTTCACTTTTTATATCTTTTTAGCTTTTTTCCTTGTCTTTGATGAAAAATCTGGCACCCTGCGGGTTTGAATAAATAAAACAGATCTGAAATTGTGTGTCAAATGAATATCAAAATTCAAATTATGTACAGAAGGATCAGATAATACTCTTGTTACTTAAACTATTCAAACGAAGATTATACGAATATTTTAGGCTGAAAAAGCAAGCCACAAAGTGTTTAATGTAATTTTCAGTTACAACAATTATTTATCAATACAGTGTTGATTTTGACCAAGGACGAAACCGTTATCTATTTGTCTGATTGCAAGTTCCTGGCTGTTGGAAACAGGAACAATCGGAAACACCCTTTAAAATAAAAAGAAGAAACGGTTAAGTTACGCTGTTGTTTGCCGTGAATTAAAGAAGTTGTTTTTAAAATAATTGTAAATGGACGCTTTATGTTTCTGAAACAAGTTTTCTTGATACGTTCTGGTTCTAAAACTTCAAAAGATTCTTAGATTTAATAATAAACTCCCAAGTTTTTCGTTACACTTCTGACATGCGACGAGTTTCCGCGGAGCAGGTGGTACGGGCCTTGAAAGTCCATTTATCATTTACTTCATTTTAAACAAAAAAAATTGTTTGAATGCGGCTATCCGATACATCGAATATCTTAGGCTAGACAGTACAATAACTTTAAGTTTCACACTGTTTAAAAGAAAAGTTGTTGTAATTAACATACATCCATCGAGCTTTCTACCGTGACAAATTACATATTGAATTTACGACGTAGCATATTATGCCGAATCACGAATTCACAGCCAATATCAGTCTATTTCGCAATTGAAGACTAAAGTGATGGAGTACAATGAGACTATATATATTTAAAACAACTAAGGTAGCTCTAACAAACCTTTAAAATCAACTTCTCCATTGCCATCTTGATCGAACAGCTCAATGACTCTTTGAACCAGGGGATTTTGTTGTAACTCCGGTAGCGACATGAACTCGTCTACGGACAGTGAACCCGAGTTATCCAAATCCAATTTCCGAAAGCGTTTTCCCAGCCTTCTAATCTCATCCGCATCAACTGTTTTATAAACAACATCAACATAAATACAAAACTGATGCACCATTTAAACAATATCCTATAAATATATGCAACTACACCGCATCTAAGTGTCCCGATCAAAGCAGAACGCTGAACGCCGCCTTGCATTGCAAACGAATTTTCATCGCAACAAAAAGGGAAGTATACTCACAATGAGTCACCATATCTCCTGGAAGTGACGCTTCATTCCCCTTAAAAAAAGAAAAATATAGGAAACTTTTAGTTCTGCTACCATGTTTCATACATTACAAGAAACAGCTAATCGACATAAAAGCTAAAACAGATACCATCTGCGAAGTTAGACGTTGCAACTACACTGAACGACAATATAACATCGATATGAGTAGCTGTTAGCGTTGGAGCTGTTGATTTCGCACAAAATGAGGCAATTTCAGCTGAAACTGATTTATTGTCAATCTGATAATTTATTTGTCAATCGGAAGATTATCTTGTTCCTTGCCCAAGCACCAAACAAAACTTATAAGAAGTTAAGCTGCAAGCCGTGATTGTCAATAAACTCTCTACTGTCTTTGTTTGCAATTAACATTACCCGATCTCAAGAATTTTAACAAAGCGAAATAAAAAAGCAGTTCAAATAGTTGGTAAACATCAAATAACAAAAATATCGCCTATCACTCACCATTTTTTCACCGGTTATTGCTAGTTTTTACAGATTTAAATCCTTGGTATATTGTCAAAACTTTGCAGGTAGTTGGAGACTGCTTTTCGCGAACAGCCTAATGGGAATTTCTTTCTCGACCCAGTCTCTAACGTTTATTACTTTTAAACATCCGGGAAAGCTCAAGATGGGAACTGAGTACTAGCCAGCTCATCAAGCCATCATTATGGCGATAGAATTTTTTTCTTGGTAAGTTTTTGCATTTTCTACCCATTTATTTGTGTTATATTCGCCAATTACTTCCTTATATTTTCTTTTTCCTTTTGCAATTAATTTTTTCCAACTCAGAACGGAGCTTTTGAAATCGCATTTGGCCTATTTCTCCAGCTTCAATCCGGCCAAGTCTGTATTTTACACCCGTGCGGCACGTGTATATTGGATTTGATTTTTGTGTCGTATATTTCAGCTTGGTGTCACGAATAGAAATAAAATTGATTTAAAATCACATGAAGCAGATAATAAATCAGGATTTAAATATTTTTTAAGAGAGTGAAGTTTGAACTCTGCCGTCAAATGAAGACATTTTTTAATTGATATATTATATACATCGTGTCAAATATGATTTGATAGAGAAACCCAGAAACGTTTTGGTGCTCATACTGTTTTTCTTAAGAATCTGTATTACATTTCTTTTAGGTTTTTAGCATCGTTCATTGTATTTTCAACTTTCAATCATTTAATAACTGCCGTGGATAAGGGCAACTTCAAGACCTGTGATCAGAGTAGTTTCTGCAGGTAATGTACTTCTTAAAGGCTGCATAAGTGATATTTGTAATAACTGAGAGAGGGTATTCATAATTTGTTAGCTAGTATGCAGCATAAATTTAACAACCCTGCTTACTGCGACCAGTAAACATTTGATTTCCAGTTTACATGTGTAAAAGCCTTTTCATATATTTAGGTGCTAATTGCACAGTATGAAACAATGAGAAGGGAACAGTCTAGTGTTTCAAGTTTCATTAAGGAAAACCATTTGCACTCAGTGCATGTAGTATTTAGTATCTGTATGCAAAGCAGAGTAATGTTGAGATGCCAATAAATGTAAAAGTAGGTTTTCTTGTCCAGTTTTTGTGGTTCATTGAATTTCCAATGGATACTACAGTGAACACTTTTTATGGATATTGTTGAAAATGGAGATATTTTTTCTCTTTTCAAAACAAGCCACATTCACATGTAGCATTTTGGAATTGTTTTTGCTCATCCACATACAAACACAAAAATGATTTGAATATGCTTGGTTTCACATGCACTTGTGCTCTCCATGATTACCAAATATTAATCACCTGAGAAATAGATTGGAACCCACATTTAACATCAGCAGTTTCAAAAACCTCCATTTTTCTCCATCCACAAAAGTCTGTTAAATATCAGGTTTATAAAATCTACAATCTGAAGGCTGTTTTCAACAACCATTTCAATGAACAGAAGCTACATTTAGCGAAAAAAATTCTCTTTATTTGAAAAAATATCAAGTTACTTGTGAACGGGTCTATATTAATGCAAATAACTTCTGTGTGAAATTAATATATGATTTTCCAGCTAACAACTTTATTTTTCTATTTTTTCCTGCAGGCGTAACAGAGCCATTCAACCCGGTGACTCTCCTTATGTAGTTGTGAAAGATTCCTTAGTATTTTCAGATTCTTTAGTAGAAGTAAATTTGTTGAATAAAAAAACAAATGCATTACTAAATTTAAAGTTAACAACTCTAGAAAAAAATACAGCAAGATTTAGAATCAATGAATTGAAACCTATCAGAGCACGATATGAAGTGCAAGATGTCCTTGTTAAGGATCCACCAAGGGTTGGGTGAGTCTACAACTGTTTGTTTATTTACATCTTATTTATCTATAATATCTATAATCATGAGGAAATTTACCCAACTGAGTCCTGTGCTTTTCATATAAGCAGTTTGTGAAAATTTTGCTTTTTATCTTCCACAGCATTTTTTTGTACCTATCAATTAGCAGATGGCAAATTTTCCTGACTACTCTACTTGTATTCAACATTGTAGAAAAACTGAGTATAACTGTCGATTATCATAATGAAATCATAACAGAGATAATGCTCCTTCAAACTTGAAGGTTTTTTGACTGAAAATAGTTTGAATTCTTGAATTGTGGGGAGATTTTGCATATTTGTCAGTCAAAAGGATACTTTGATGAACAGTTGGACACATTCTAGGTATTAATTTTCAGCTGGCACATTTTCTGTTACCTGCCTAATTCTAAACTTTTGCCACCTAATATTATTCTTATTGAAAACCCTGATCAGTCAAATATTACATATTTCTCATCACATTTAATGTAATCAGAGCTGCCACGGTCCTTGAAAATCCTGGAAAGTCCTGGAATTGGGGAAAAAAAATTCCAGGCCCTGGAATGTCCTTGAATTCGGGTTGTTGTCCTTGAAAATCCTGGAATGATTAAAAAAATTCTTTCTTGATTACCAAAAATAATAAAAATAAGCTGTTTGTTAAAATATTTTTGATGTGACAACATCCTAAAACAAGAACCGCGACTCTGGGAGGCTTGTTTTTTGTCCAGAAACAAATCTATTAAAGCTTTTTAATATAGTATACGTACTGTTGAACTAAAAAAAATAACTGTGCATTTTTTTAGTATTCAATTTTTATTTGATTGAGAAGGGCCTGGATTTGCTTGAAAAAGTCCTGCAAAGTCCTGGATGAATTTAACATTCAGTAAGATAGTGGAAACCCTGTGTAATATGTTGTATGAGTTATGTAAGAAGAAGCGAGAGGCTTACAAACTTACCAGGAGTAAAGTGATTGATCAGGGTTCGAAATTCACGGGCGCCACGGCACTAATTGCGCCCAGCTATACCTCAATTGCGCCTAGCGATGGGAAAATTGCAGATACCCAGGGGCCAAAAATGACCCCCAGAAGCTGGGAAAGCAAAGTCAAAAGTACAGTAAAATGAGTTACTTCCTCACGACATTTGGTGAATAGCTCGATCCTCACAGTAATA
>JAOCNB020153321.1:0-10229 GCA_026546465.2 Palythoa caribaeorum | reverse complement strand
TTCCATAAACTTTAACAATGAGAGAGTTTGTTTCTGAGGCGGCTAGAAAACCAGCAAGCACTCTTGATAGCTCAATACGTACATGTGGTTGCCCTGCCAAATTCTGATTAACACCTTCGTTCGATTTTTGGACTTGATACACACCAACTGCATTAACATCTAATTCTTTCGCCACTTCGCGGTTGTTTTTCTTGCAGACTAAAATTTTGTCCAGAAAAGGGGCCCACGTCGCCATGTACACGTGATACCCGTGTATTGCTGCCTGAAAGGGAATCAAACTGAGCAGCAGCCAAAAGATATAAGGTTGATGCAAAGTGTATCCGTAAATGGTGCAAAATCAAAGAATTGAAAACCAAACAGTTTCCCGCAAACTTATAATGGTTAAGGCAAAATACTTGTACGATGAAAGATGCCAAGAGGGTGAACAAGATTTGTTTAAGGCAACCGATGGCTGGTTGCAGAAATTTATGCGGCGAGACGGACTGTCACTAAGAAGGAAGACAACTGCCCAACAGGAGCCGCATCGAGCTATTGACAAATTGGTATCTTATATCCTTCACATTTGCCGACTTTTGCTGCAACTCAACTATCAGTCGTCTTGCATTGTAGCTATGGATGAAACGCCTGTATGGGACGATATGGTGTCTGCCACGACTGTTGGTAAAGTAGGAGCTACATCCGTCAATTTAAAGATGACAGGACATGAAAAAGTCACAAAGGTCACAGTATGTTTATCTGCCCGAGTTGACGGAACAAAATTGAAACCGTTAAAATATTAAAATGGCATAAAAGTTTTTAAAAAGTTAAAAGTTAAATAAACGTTTTCAACTCTTTGAGTCGTCTTTAGGTTAAATTAAAAACCTTCACGGAACAACGCAGTTATATACAGGTAATAGCTGTTAAGTTATCCCCGAGGGGAATAGAGACAAAGAAAAGGCTTGAACTTGTTTATTTAAATTGGGATGGAACTTTGCAATGAGTAGAGATTCAGTGATATGGCGAATAGTCCAGGAAAAGACAGGGGCGATAGCCTTCCAGGAGAAAGAGTGGCTTGGATTTAAGGTGAGATGTTGGGCTGGTTCAGATAATGTGGTTGTGTCTTCATGTTCCCTAATGCATTCCTCGAGATTTCATGAGGTTTCACCGACATAATCAGATCCGCAGTTGCACGTGCCGTGGTAGACAATGTGAGACGGTTGTATATTTTTATCTTTATTGTTAAATAGGGACTTGATTTTCTTTGTTTTTCATAGAATTTTTAGTTTGCACTGGCCTTCAGTAAAGGACTGGAGAGATCGTAATAGTATTGAGTATTTTGTGGGCGAAGCAAGAGGTTAAGCAATTAAACGAAGATTTCAAACATAAATGCGTTATCGCTACATCATCCAATGCCTGGATGAACGAAGCATTGACACTCGACAGGGTGAAAAGCGTATTGGGAGCTTTTTCAAAGACGACTACTGGTGTGGGATTCGTATCAATGCCACATCATGCAAAGCGTAAAGGAAGTGCTTGCAAAAATCAACGTTGACCAAGCCATTGTTCCCGGTGGTTGTACAAGATATATAGAAGTGCCAGATGTAAGCTGGAACAAACCGTTCAAGGCATTAGTTACCGAGCAGTATGATGAATGGATGGCTAGTGGTGTTCAAGAATACACAGAAGTGGGAAACATGTGACCCCCACCAAGAAAGACTATTGTCAAGTGGTTATTGACAGCTTGGGCACGGCCTCAGCAGATGTGATTGCAAAGTCTTTTAAGTCGTGTGCATTGAATTTTGCAGTTGATGGCACTGAAGATTCAAAAATTCATTGCTTCAAGGAAGGTCAACCTTGTGAAGCGGGATCGGAGCAGTTACAGGCACGACTTTCCGTATTAGATGAGCTAAGTTTTGTTTTGTTTTGTTTTACAATATTCATATAAATGAAATAAACGCCTCTCTCTATTAAATGCCTCGTATCATCACAAAGACGCTGACCATCAAGTACTGCTTGGTCACTGTCAGTGGATAATGTCGTCAATGCATCATTCCTTCCTCTCAAACTCTGCCAAGATTGTGTCAAACCGGCGGTTGTAGCCATCACCAGATGATAGGAACCCTTGGGGCACGCGTGTGTACCGCCAGCAGCCAAATGGTGTAATGAACGCGGTTAAGTGGCGATCAGATTGTCTGAGGGGAACACTGTGATATCCGTTCCATGTATCTGTGACGGTCTTCCAAGTGTTCTAGGGTATGCTGCAGGCCAGGTGGAATGGGGATTCCATTGCATACATTTCTCTCTGGCAAAATTTGTTGAGTGGCGAGAGGTCAACTGTTCGCCTTGGGGAACCCTTGTGCTTCTGAGTGACAACCATCCTGTGGCACCAAGTGACGGGCTCGCCCTAGGGTACGCGCTCGATAACACAAAGGGCTTCGTCGCAGACAAGTTCGTCTTTCACTCACTGCTGCCATTGGAGCGGGATGTTAGCTGGTGTGTGACATGCCCTGGGTATGGCAGCAGGGTCCATTTCGATGGATGGTCCCTCCATGTATGGAAGGGCTCGATGGGGGCACGTATTGAAGGTGGAGGCAGCGAACCTGTCCAGCAGCCATTTCTTCATTCGTTTGTTGTCTGGCGTGCAGGGGAATGGCAGCTGTGATGGCCGTGGTGGGGTCGCTGTATGCTGAGGGCAGAGGCAGTTCATCCCATGGGCAGGATTTGGTGCATCACAGCCGTTATGTAGCACTCTGGTGTCGCATACTCTGCTTGGAGTGCAATGTGTGTTGCTCGAGTTAGACATTGCTGTGAGGCCCTCATCCCTTGTGCTGATAGAAGGGAGACTGTGTGATAAGAGCTGCAGGTTGAATAGTGATTCATATGAGAGGTACATCTCTTCAACAGCGCCGCTCACATAGACCATAGAGTGACATGATGCTATCGGCCCATTCTCGGAATGTGTGGCTAGTTTGGCGAAAAATGCTCCTTCAAATGTCATCCAGGAGTGGTTTGCAGCGGACATGCTAAGGCTGATGGGGTAGGTGTCCTCACATGAAAATCCGCAGGCCTGGAATTTGTTTAGTGACCACAAGTCAGACTGTGCGCCCGTGTCAGCTATGGTGGACACTTTGGCATGTTTGTCTTCGGCTGCAGTATCTTGGCATTTATGTAGTCTCGTCAGCGATATGGATATCAAAACTCTTGGGTGATTTCGAAGGCAGGCTCTTTTCCATTAACCTTTAATGAAGATGTGATCATCTAATCTTACAGTAGGTGGCTGTTTGATTGGGAGATGCATGTCTGAGGATTGCCTACGCCTGCGTTTGCACCTGTGTTTTTGGGTATCGTGGCTTTCATGGTAGATCGCTGCTATCTGGGAAATCTGATCTGAGTCCACTGCATTGATGTTGGGAGTCTGGGGTGAGCGCTGCTGAGGTTGGCATTGTTGTCATCTCCTGCGGTGACTTGCTCAGTAGCACTCAATACACACCTTGTAGGGTGTCTTGTTCCAGCCCCGGGCTCCTTCTGAACTAGCTTAAACTCTCTGGCAGTCTGGACAGCTAGCTACCCGTTCTCTGTCCTTCTGGGAGGGGTTGGTGGTTGTTTCCTCTGTTTCTTGAATGACATCGCCATCTCTTTACTCTCTGCCAGTGCAACCACGTCATTCACAGACTTCTCCAAGATATCAGTACTTCTCTGCATATGTTGATGTTGTACAACCCGTTTAGGATGATTTCATGTATAATGTTGTCAATATCAGTGTTCTAGCCAGCTTTAAAAAACAACAGGGCGCCCTAATTTGCATATCATTAATGTACATGATATGTAATTTTCATATCATTTATATTCATGATTTGTAATTTGCATATCTTGATATTCATGAATTATTAGTTAATGAATATTCAAGGTATTAAGATAACAATTTTTTTCCCATTTAAAATTTGTTTACAAGTTATTTCAACAATGAGAAAAATATATTACAGTGATAACAAGGAAAACTTTGTCTTGAGAGTCCGTTCAGTGAACAAAAATTATACCATCACTTGTAATCTAAAAAATCAATGTCACTAGTTAGCTCTCTCAGGGGCTGTGCTTAGGAACTTCGTTAGCCTCCTGTCTTTCACCATTAGCCACTGTTTCACAGCACTAACAAAGTCAAACTCTTTCCTCGGTGGCCCTTCAATAGAAATTCTCATAAATTGATCCAGAGTTTGTTTCTTCATTCTGTTTTGCAGGTCTGTTTTGGTCTTCTTCATTTCTGAAAATCCATGCTCGCAATCAGCTGTGCCAACGTGAAGTGTGGCAGCAACTGCCAATAATTTCGCCATTTTTGGAAATGACTCTTTCACTGCTTCTCCTTTCAGCATGTGGACTGATTCTACGTCTTCGAGGTTCAGTTCGCTAAAGCTTGACTGCATCAGCTCCCTAAACTGCACCCATTCACTCAAAAGTTCATCATTGACATAGTCAAAGTGAGTGGCCAACGTCTCAATTTCGTTTTCTCCGTAAAACGCAAACCCTACCTCTGGCATGTTCTTTTGATCTAGCACCCCAAGAGCCGACAAGATTTGGTTCTCAGGGAATCTCTTCTCCAGGTGCTTAACAATTCCCAACAGAAACTTCTTTCGAATTCCCTTGAAGGCAGACTTATGTTGCTTACTGCACTTGATTTCAAACGATCGTAGGTCAATATCGAGAACTTCATTCAAGCGTTTCAGATGTGAGCCCCTTTCCATTTCAAGTCGCTTTATGACATCTATGGTTTAAGTCAGCATTGGCTCAATGTGAGCAAGATTGACATCTTTACTCTGGAACAATTTGGATAGGCGACTCAAGTGTGGTAGAACATCACACATCAGGAGGGTTGCAACAAACTTGTAGTTGTGCGTACAAGTCACTAGGCCAATTGCGATCGGAGCACCCCTTTCCTGGGCCTCTCGTTCAAGACTCAACATCACGGAAGGCACATATCTCAGGGCTTCTGCAGCAGAATCGTGTGACAACCATCTGTTTTGTAAAGATAAAGAGATAATCAGTATAATAAAATATAAATGACAAAAACGAGTTGAAGTTCAAGCAATGGCCGGGTTGTTAAAACTAAAAAGTAAGAACATTTTAAAAATTATGCTGTCCACTGTCAGCCTACGATAAAGTCTATTAAAAAACATTGGCAATAGAAATAATGTTTGTCAAAAGGTCACATACATAATCGTATAATTTTAGAATCAGAAATCGAATTTTCAAAATTACACACTTTTACCTGAGATGTTTTGCCTCCTTCATTTTCAGCTTGGGTTCTTCCAGAACTTGTTGAATTTCTTTGAGGGCAGCTGCGTGAACACTGCTTTTGTGGTAGAACTTAAACAAAGCTGTCAGAGTTTCCTCATATTTCCTCAGGTACGGAATCTCCTTGAATGCATCCTTTGAAACCAATGCAAGCCTATGACAAGTGCAGTGAATGTCTATGAGCTTTGGGTTCAGGTCTTTCAGGTTCTGTGCAACTCCATTTCTTTTTCCGGTCATGACATTTGCTCCATCACATCCAAATCCAGAAAAGCAATTTTCTTCAATTGTATGTTCAGACAAATACTGTCTGATCACCAAAGCAATGGTGTCTGCTTTGCCATCATTTATGTCTGTGATCTTCAGGGAAGGGGTTTTGTTTTTTCCATTCACAACGGCTCGGCCAAAAAGCACAAATTGTTTAACAACAGCAATGTCTGTTGACTCTTTTGATTCCAGCTCTCCATGAAACTGCATGACCAGGCGGAACGGTGTGCTTCGGCTACACACCCCATACGGGAAAGGAAGCCTGGGATGGTCGCCTAGTTTACTGATGATTCGGGCGTCATAAATAAGTTCTTTTCGAACTCGATTTTCGGCTTGTTGATCATTTTCATGTCGCAAATTCCTTATATGAACGGTTTTAACAACAACTTACATCTGATCCGATATTTTGGGTTATATTTAACCCGAAATCTGCATCTTGAACAAGAGAAATAAGCTAACTAGCACGTGTAGTTTTGTACTTAACAACATTTGAACTGTAACTTTAAATAGTCGCTTATATTTAATAACCTTATAATTGATTGAATTAACTAATGCACCTGAAGAGAGAGAACCCTATGGTTCTCTCGAAACAGCTCTGTAATACAATGCACTTTCTGATTTATGGCTTCAAAACTCTTTTTAACATGATAGGTGACTTTCATTTATACAATTACAAGACAAGAAATCACTTTTTGCATCATATACCTTAACATCATGAATATCAATTTGTTCTTCATTTTCTTCAAAAACTCTACTTCTTATTACATCACTGATGTTCTTCCACTCTTCGAAAACCTGAATTTCAAAAGACAATTAAAACCAGATTCGCAATACTTAGCTTTCCAACCAATCTTAAAGCTTCACTTCCCAGTATGAATAGAATTCACTGTGTAGCTCAGCTGACTGAGTCAAAACATGCAAGCTGCCAGTTATTTTGCCACCTACTGGACTTCATATTAAACTTCATTAGTTAAAGATATATGATTCCTGTTTGTTGCTTTCACTACTAGCTCCAACCATCTTATCTACTATAAACTGTACTAATTTTTTTTTTATAGACTCAGGGCTGGTTGCTAAACTAGGAAGTATTTCTATACCTAAAAAACTAATTTTTTCAATAGTTTCTTTACATCTTATATTGTGATTGGTTTACAAATATTTGCATACTTTTTCTTAACTTATGATAATGAAATTTACCATAGTTTTACATTCTTTCAACAAAAATAAATGAAATAAACAGTACATTACAGCACCAGTAACAAGTTATAGTGTTTTTGTTACCTTTCTGAAATGATTTATCTGTACCTGAGCTGCCTGGATTGCTATGGCATTTGGGGCGCCATCTTTATTTTTCATCTTGGCAGCAGTCAGTTTTCTCCTTTTTGTTGGAGGTTTTTGACAGGAGGAACTGTGCTCACTATCTAGAAATTTGTCTTCAATTTCCTTTTGAATTTTAATTGTTTTATAACGGTGCTAAATGATGAACATCTTTAGCCCTATAAAATGAGAAAAATGTATATCCATTTAAGTTTATGTTTGTTACCTTGAAACTCTACTCATTCAGTCAAGTTTCCGTTGATAAGGTTGGATGCAAGTACATTGTGATTTTTTGACACAGTCATTTGTTAGACCATTTTCATCCCTGATTCTCTCAACAATAACAACAAAGACCAAGGATTGATATAATCATAATTTGGATGTATTGGCTTTGGCATAAATTGATGATGAATATGAATGTGCACAAGCACGCAGTTGTTTAATTTCTTATCACCTCATTAGCTTATTTTAGAATAAAATCTCCCCAGCAGATATGCATTGTGATTGGCTGACCATACATATACACTAGCTGGTACAGTAGCTTTATCTAAGGCTCTAACCTTTTGTGCCATCCAAAGAAATACTTTTCAGTTTTGTGCCACGGTCTCTTACAAAAAAACCATCCTTCAACATTTTGTCCAAATACTTGAAGAACACAACAAATAGAACATTTTAGATTTTGTTATAAATGGATGACCATGTATTCTAATATATTACTAGTAACTAAGTCCAGATACAAAGGGTTGAAAAGGTGCTATCCAGTAGATGAAACGACATGGCTTTGTATTAAAAAAACTCGATACAGCCATTTGAAATTTTATTCTCAACAAATATTAGGTGAACAAAATTTTAATTAATGCAGGTAGTGGTGCTATTGTAAAATTTGCCAGTGATAATATTGTCAAAATAAGCACAAAGACTTTAATAAGCACTCAATATTAAATGAGCACCCACACAAATAAACATCCCCACTTTTATTATTCAACCATATACAATAAAAATGGTTGAAATAGGCATAATCGAGTTACTGGTTGTCTCAGCTGTGGTTTTATTTATGTTAACTGCAATAAAGTTATTATCTCTTTAATTAACCACAGATATACTTTATCCCAATTCACAAAATAAACTAAAAAACTATAGATCATAAAATACAGTAGAGCAACTTCATATATAAGGCCTAAGTATCTCCACTTTCTCATTTAGATGAGATTGGGGAAGAGCTTACTGTAAGTACCCAAATGCATCCTCATGTCAACAGTCCAGATAATACTTTTCTCATTTATAAGGGACTCGTTCTCAAAAATACGTTTCAAACTTTCTGTCAGTTCATTAATTCCTCCTCCTAAACATCCAATAATCGTTGGTACTACATTAACCGTAAAACCTTCTCTTCATTCACGTAGTTTGAAACATAGTTGTCGGTATTTTATGATCTTGTCCTTACGTTTGGTCTTCTTATTAGACTCAATCGGACACGCCGGCCATATTGACTAACAAGATCTGGTCTTCTTTCCCTGGTGTTAGTTCGCATTCGATGCTCCCAATTCCAATATAATTTCTTACCGTTACTTTCGATCACTTTTTCGTTTTCTCACCTTTCAGTATACCATTTTGTCTCTGCAGGGAGCAATTCATTGTAAACAGCCCATTTTACCGCTAGCACTTTCAGAGCATTGTCGCGACGTTTGACAATCCTGCCAGCTTTTGGCATCCAGATATGTGCAGGACTGTTTCTCGTTGATCTCCACAGAGTCTGAACTTGTCGTCTTCCACCAAGCCTCTGATCTTTTTCCATGTTCTTGTTTCCATCATTTGCTCCTGTCAGTGTTACATGTTAACCACCAGTAGTTGTCGTCACCATATTGTTTCGGGATTTCACTTTGGAGCTCCTTCTCATCGAGGCTTTGCTGCTTATTTCGTTTCTGCCCTTTGTTCAAGATCTTTTTCAGTGTCTTCCATGCTGCTTTCCATTCTGTATATCTTTTTTCACCAATCGTCACACTTCCTTCATTGAATGCCAAATTCGCATTTACGTCCCTCATTGCCCTTTCTGCTTCCCTCTTCAGCGATGTGTTTCATTCCTCCATGCTGACTGAATCCATTCATTTGTTGATGGAGCCATGTAGCATGCTACCCTTGCTTTTGTTTCATCAGAGACTTCTTTTCAAGCTTTTCAATCTTCTACCACCTTTTTTCAATCTTCTACCACCTTTCCTCTTTGAATACAGTTGCTCGTCACTTGATTGTCTTCCGTGAAATCCTTCTCTCCTTAGTACACTCTTCACGATGTTGTCCAATTCACCATTTCCCAAGTTACAGACATCCACAACGTTACTCTACAATTGATTGGAGTTAAAGCAAACTCACAAGAAATACTGCTCAACACACATAATTTAGTTTCGTGAATTACATAAACTATCTGTACGTGAAAATAATCACTTCATTAAGGGGAGTGCAACTTGTTTATAATCGTCAACACGACGGGAATTTTTCCGTGCACAACAATCGTGTGACTTCCGCGAAATCTGTCTTTTATATAAAGTCAACAAATGCTAAGAAAACAGTTAAAATATTCTGAACCATCGAGAAAGGTCCGCCCACTTTTGGAGGAGTGGAAATCGGGCTTGAGCGTAAAACAATCAGAATAATACTTTTCAATAGGAAATATGCCCGAGTTGTTTGGAATATCATCTCAGAAATTTTTCCGTCTATCGATCTTTTAGTTTTGTCATTTTTTCACTCGCTCTAATTGGACTCGTAAAATCTTCCTCTGCCTAACATAAAATAAACCTGCAATTGAATTTAAACATATTTTTTGCTCCCTCGAATAATGAATAATAAACATAACCGTTTGCATTTGCTGGGATTTTAGTCGAGAATCATTTATCATACAAAACCAACGTTTCGAAAGTGAAAGCAGATATTCGGTGTCTTTCGAGGAGGAAGTTAAAGCAACCTTGCCACAAATACTGTGCAACAGAGATTATTTAGTCCCGTGAATTACATGAATTTTATTATGTGAAAAGAATTACTTCATTGAGAATTTTGAAGTACCGGATATATTCATCAATATTAAGGTATACGTAAGGCGTTTATAACCGTCAGCAAAATGGAATTTTTTTCGTGCACAACAATCGCGCGACTTCCGCGGAATCTGACCAACCCAACAAATGTAAAGCCCGCCGCACACGATGAGAAAACTGCCACGCGAGACAAATATCTCAACGTCTGCGGTGGAATTTTGCTCTTTTGCTCGCCTCGCGTGGCGAAGCGCAGATTATCTGTTGTGTTTGATTTTTTTATCCACGAGTGGCGAAAATTGCAACGTCTGCGGACGTCGTGAGAAATTTTCCTCGAATGATTTATAAGACTGGCCAATCAAA
>JAOCNB020153236.1:7500-10229 GCA_026546465.2 Palythoa caribaeorum | reverse complement strand
GTAACAATTTAACATGGAATAAGCAGGTAGATGAAGTACTAAAAAAATCAAACAAGAGAATGTACTTTTTAGTGCAAAGAATAAAACACCTACAAGCAATGCTAGTGATATATTCGTGCTCAAAACCAGTAACTTAATTCCAACTCATACGCACATCCGTTCAGTACAGTTCAGTTCATTTTTTTTATTTGCGTTCACTGACAAGTCAAACTACGGATTGAAAAAAAAAACAATCCTGCAGTAAAACACATGGCCAGACCAGGTAGAAATATTTTAGCAGATTTAGTTGGATCTGTATAATAGGTCTGTGGTCGCAATACTGGAAAACCTAGTGAGGTAAACACAAAACAGTGTATATTTCATATTATCATATCCAGTTAGATCAATTTTGCTCCGTTGCACACCGGCAGTTTAGTTGTCCGTGGTCGTCTCAAACACTGTTTTGCATTTTTAGATTCGTACCGGCCGTAGGCCTGGCACGAGTAAAAAGCATGTATTCGAAAAATATTATATGAAACAGAAAGAACTTAACTATTAACCATAGCAGCAGTTCATAAAGTTGCTGTTTTGCTACAGTAAACCAAACAACATGTATCTATTTTGGATCTATTTTGGCACGTAAACTGTTTGTAGCTTTGTACGCTAAATATTGTTTTAAATTATAAACTCAATGCACAATTCAATGTTTTGATATCTCTGTAAAGTATCAGTCACTGTTTATAGGCTGATAGAATTTGAACGAAGATTTGTTGTCATAGGAACAATTAGGGAGTGTAAGCAATGAGGACGGCGACGCCAACGGTGACGGCAAAGAACAATAGTAAACACAATAACCGCACGTTGGAATGCATCAAGCTGAGTACCTGCACGTAGTTGTCGCTGGAAACAGAACGTGAAAAGACCTGTTTTGAAGTTCTTGGGACGACGAGGACGTGTTAACCAAAATATTTTCAGTATTTGTTTATCTTCAAGGAGTAACTTTTGCTCTTTTTCTGTTCACAAAGCTGAAGGCGGCGAAAACAAAACCCTAATGACCCGAAGAAAGGAGTAAAGAGCAAATCAGAAGTATATTTTTTCTGAGCCGTTGTCGTTGGCGCTGCCGTCGTAGTTGCTTAAAGTCCTTAATGTGTGTGAGACAGACGGGGAGGGTGATTAGGGGCTTATGAGAGGTTTGACGGGGTGCTATGAATTTCATAAACAAAATTTAAATATCCATAACAGACATCAAGACACATATTGTAGAGATTCACTCAAGATTTTGCTTTACAGAGCGATACAAGCATTACATGAGAAGTATTGAAAATGCTATGAGGGAATTTGAGGAACGTACCTGTATAAAATTCAAGAAAAGAGAAAGTGAAGCAAATTATGTGGAGTTTATATACGGTGATGGGTAGGTTGACTAACTTTTTAACAATCTTATATAGATCATAAAACAAATTCATTCTGCGAAAGGCGCGTCATTTTTTTTGCACAAAATTAGTTAGTAGTTAATTTTCAGACTGCAAGTATTTGTTTTCCGTATAATTGGCAACACATCCTCTTCTCAATAACTAGAATTAAACATATGTTCGGTTTTCGATGTTTAGTTGCAATTCTGATGTTGGCAAAATTGGAGGGAAGCAGCAAACATCACTGGGCAGCGGTTGCTATCGTCACGGCATCATCGTGCACGAGCTTGGCCACCTCGTGGGATTCCAGCACGAGCAGAACAGACCGGACAGAGATCAATATGTCAAGGTCTTGTACGATAACATCCAACCAAGTAAGTGGAATCAATGCATTATAACTGTTATTAGGATTATAGACATTTAGATGAATAGAAAGATAGGCACATTTTTACTTGGAAACACAGGCGTAGACACACATACAAACATCAGGTACGTGGACACATAGAGACTTAGAGACAGACACATCGACACATGGAAACGTACACATAAATGCATAGAAATATAAACACTGAGGAGGGTAAAAATGCGAGGGAACCGTATGTTTTCTTTTAAACAATGGACAAGCAAGTCTAATTTTATACTTGCCCGTCTCAAAATTTAGTTGCCGAAAAAAATATTAATACAAACAGTTGCTGTGCACCTTATTACTACGAAGTTTTGGACTGAAATTCTTGTGGGCAAAAATATAATTTGAGTTATTTAATCATCATATATTATAGCAATTGTTTGCTATAAACTTGATATCGTTTCTGTTCTTTTCAGGATTTAGGTATGCTTTTAACAAGTTTGATGATCGATCAATTGATTCCCGCGGGGTACCATACGATTATCACTCAGTTATGCACTATGCTGCGCGTGACTTCACCAAAAATGGAAAGCCCACGTTGAAATCACTCGATCCTAAAATAAGACATTTTGGGAACAATCATCTGAGCCCGAGGGACGTCAAACAGTTACGGATGATGTACGAGTGCGAAGGTATTCTTGATGCATTCCTGCCTCTGTCATTGTCACTGCCAGTGTCAGTACTGTTACTGTTACTGCTACTACTACTGTCGCTGTTATTGGTACTGTTACTGTCACTCTCATCGGAATCGTGTCTTTGTCACTGCTGGGGGTGTTTAGGATTGACGACTTTCAATTCGGAATGAACTTCATTAACATTGTTTTGGTTTTCAAGTTTTTATTATTTTGCACATCAATAAAAATTTTGTTAACAATAGGGAGGTACTTTTTGCTATGGTTTCCGGTCCCTACTCTTGGGAGTTCTTGTATTCC
>JAOCNB020153236.1:0-2500 GCA_026546465.2 Palythoa caribaeorum | reverse complement strand
GATTGATGAGTTGTTGCTCTTAAAAGGCCTTGCCTTCCCTGACGTTTTAGGGTATACGCCTAAAAACTGAAAACTAAAAACGTCAAACTTTAAGCTCTGAAACATTGTATTGAAATAGAGTTATGCGAGTTTTGTACCAGACAGACCTCCAGCTGCGGGTTTATATATCTCCAGATCGTCCTATTTTCATCTGATTTTAACGTTATGTTTTTCATCAGAATCTCCATTCTTGTAAAAAACGTTTGTCTGTCGATTTGACTAATGGTATTAAACTTTTTTTTTCACGCAAAACTAGCTGGCCGTTGGTCTGCCTGGACACCATGGAGTAGGTGTAGTAAAACATGTGACACAGGACGCCAAGAACGCCGCCGCACGTGCTACGGAACTCAGTGTGTTGGCTCAAGTACTGATGCTAGAGCATGTAAAATAAAACAGTGTGGTAAGTTGATTTAATGGTTAAACGTGTAAAACAGATTTATGTAAATGTTTTACCAGACAGACTACCAGGTTTAGCTATCTCAAGGTTGTCTGGTTTTCTTTCGTCCTTAAATTATTTTTCCCGTCAGAAGCTTTCCTCTTGTTAAAAATGATTTATCTTTTGTTTTTTGGTTTGACTAACGGTATCAATTTTTCTCTTACTTAAAACCAGCCGGCCTTTGGTCTCCCTGGACGCCATGGAGTGAGTGTAGCAAAACTTGTGGCACAGGACGCCAAGATCGCCGCCGAACGTGCTCTAAAGCTTTCTGTCCTGGAGCAAGTGCTGAAGCTAAATCATGTAAAATAAGGGAGTGTGGTAAGTTGATTTAATAAATAAACATGTAAAACATATACATACGACACATTTTGAACAACTTGTTCATCATCAGAGCGAAAAACCTTACTAAACGAAAACTTCACGACCACAAAACGGAACATTTCAAGGCCCTTTTGAAATATGACATGAAATCATTGTCATTGGTTCGATTCCCGCTCGGGAAATCTGATTTTTCCAGCAAACGTTTTGTTATTATTTCCTCTAAAGACACATTAGAGTACTAGTTTCTCTCTCTGATGATTAACAAAACGTAGAACATCGTATGTTGTGCCAGTGGGACTAGCAGATTTGTCGCCTGAACTGCCAATTTTCCCAAATCTTTCTGTCAGAAGCTTCAGTTTGTTAGAGTAAATAAAATCGAAATTCTAATTCGTTTGAATTTTTGTCTGTCGGCGAAACTAATGGTATCGAATCTCTTCTTTCACAATAACCAGCCGGCCGTTGGTCTTCCTGGACGCCATGGAGTGAGTGTAGCAAATCATGTGGCACAGGACATCAGCAACGTCGCCGTACGTGCTCTAAAGCCTTCTGTCCTGGCGCAAGTACTGCAGCTAGAGTTTGTAAGATAAAGGATTGTATACAGGGTAAGTTGATTTTAGACATCTTTGCACACATAGATACTCTGTATAAAGGTTTCTGTGTTGTTGAGTTGTTCACAAAGGGTTTTTCGTGGACTCGTGGAGAAATGACCTTTTATCTCGTGTGTTTGAGAACGGAAGATGAAATTTGTTTCTCCAAGCGGCCATTTGGTATTTTTGAAGCAAACAATACAAAACTTGCTAAAAAAGCCAATTCGGAACAGAGACGTTTTAACCCGAGATCGACTTCTGGGCTCTTCCGTGAGATTTGTCGATCTCAATCTGACTCCGAGGGTTTTCTCTGGGTACTCCGGTTTTCGTCCCCTTAGCAAAAATTAACTCCCAGCTTATTATAACAAGCTGTGGAAGATCATGAGGTGTAGGTTATCAGTTTGGGGCCACTCACCCTGTAACCGTCTCTCTGTCACACCATTCCTGAACTCCTCATGGCAAAACTAAACAAATTTTAATACTTATATAAATACATCTGCTTGTTTGTTTATTAATTTTTGTTGTATCACCTTAGCATGCGGCAGCACATTGACCGCTGACAGTGGAACCATCGACAGAATGGGTAACCCGAGAAATTTTAAGTGTTTCTGGTACGTCCGAGTGGCAGAGGGAAAATATATCGACCTGACCGTGGACGATTTAGACCTCAGTACAAGTCGTCGTTGCAGGAGCAATTACTTAGAGCTTCGAAAATTTACGGTATACAGCAGTGCAATGGGCATTTCAATGGGACGCAGATGTGGCAAACGATCAAGGCGTAAGTATATGTCCTTATATACAAAATATAGTAGTATATTTGAATCTTTAGCTGTTAGAAGATATGAGCTGATTAAGGGTCTGTTTACATGAGCGAGGTTGAACCTCCAACGCGGCTCAATGTAGAAAGCGGATGAACCAGTCGCCACAACTAAGTCTTGTTGCAGTTTACATGAGCGAGGTTGAACCTCCAGCCCTGTTCAATCTAGAAAGCGGATGAACCGGTCGCCATACCAAGTCTTGTTGCTGTTTGCATGAAAGAGGTTGAACCTCCAGCCCTGTTCGATCTAGAAAGTGGATGAACCGGTTGCCATACCAAGTCTTGTTGCTGTTTGCATGA
>JAOCNB020153201.1:0-10229 GCA_026546465.2 Palythoa caribaeorum | reverse complement strand
ACGAGATCGATCAAAATCAGTTTGCAGTTCAATGGGCAAAGTTTTTCAACAAATAATTCTCACTTATGACGAGCCTGTCATTGTTCAAAATTGCCGCGAAGCAAAACAAAACAATGTTGAGGGCCAATACGGAGGGCCGAATACGCAGAGCCGAATACGGGTACTTATGGACCTCGATTTAACCAATCGCAGCGCGCAGATTTAGTTGGCCATATAATAATCGCAATTATCCTATCAGAAAGAGATATTTTGCTTTATATTTTTATATATGAATCATTTCATTGGTGTTTTCTTTATGGCTTTATCAAAATTGACATCTACTCTAAAAGTGTAAAAAAAGCCGGAATTTTAATGTTTCTGATTATAATATATAATATAATATCTACCAGGTCAGTTACCAAATTCATTAATACTTCATGAAACACTAACAACGAAATCATAAGCGTGAAGAGTGTCTTTAAATTAAGTAAAGATCGCTTCCACATTTGGATGTAATAAAACTTGAACTTTCTTGCCTAGATCTACTTTTATTTCCGACATTTTAGCACAATATGATAGAACCTAGACGATTGATAGGTAAGACAAAGTATTCGCGTCCGACCTTCATGATCATGAACTTTAAAACAGCTCGTCTTCAGCTTGTATTTTTAAATGCTCCTAAAAGTCTCTTGCTCACATTCTATTTATTATTTACATCTTTCATCTAAACCTTTTTTTTGTTCCTTAACAGATCAAATCGCCGGGCATTCAGTTTGTTGATGGCAAATTAATAAAGCTGTGGTTTACGGAGGGCTGTGAATTGGTCAACAAAAGCCTTAACAGGTGTTTGATCTTCAAACGACCAGGAACCATGTCATGTTAGTGGTTAAGAAGAAATCGTTTTGAGCTAACACCAGGGCTGGGTTGTTAAAAAGTTGGTTAACTGCAAACCCCATATACTACACGTACATGTACCAAAAACTATGCCACGTATGCTTCGTTCACACGGATGAAATTTGGTAGAGTGGAGTCATTTACACATTGTAATTTATCCAGCGCAAGTGTACCAACACGCTTTTTTTTATAAGAACCAGTAAATTTTGCCGAGGTTCATTGCTCTTAATTTTTCGGCAATTTCAGCCTCAATTTGTTCTTCATTTTTTTCCTATTTCAGTGATAAAACAGGTATTGGAACTGAAACGCCTTGCGCCACACATGTATTACATTACTGAATTTAGAGGCGAACTACCGTCATTGTTTGTTGAGCAGTCTTTACTGTGAACCTTTTTATTTTTAATGCTGTATCGTTAAGTTATAGTCCATTTTCTACCACAAAAACTTTACTAGTTATTAAGCCTCAGCCTCAGCTTGTTCTTAAATTGTTCTTAAATTTTGGCAAATTTGAGCCTTGTATAAAGTTGCTCTTATAAAAACTGAAAGCGTGTATTGTTACGCGTACCATTTTTATCCGAATTCCGCCGAGTGTAGTGTATGTGCGGATTTAACGAGGATTTTCTTCACGAGGGAAATATCCGTAAAGGTCCGTAAAGGTCCGTAAAACGAGTACTAGCTTCTGCTGGGGGCTTATCTGCGATGGGTTAGTGTCCCGTCCAGAGGGAGTCCATCACTTTTATCCTCTTAACACTAAAGAGCCATTTAGGCGCCCAAAGATTTATTTTTAGTAATGGCTGTTGTGTGTTGGTCAACAAAAGTAACCGTTACTAGGGTCATTCAAACGTTAGGTCAAGTAACCTCCCGGGCAGTATATATTGACTATTGTAATGCACAATAACAAAGAAACCAATATCAATCTCAAAAGGTTTTAGAACCACGCCGTTAGATATTGTGAGGACCACGACTGCGCGATTTTCCATTCAAGGATTTTCATCTCCATTTTTTACTTATTTTATTGACTTATATGTACAATATGTTGAATATGTTGCCTGCATAAAGACTAAGAATAAGCAATCTTGAAATTCTGAAGACATTTCCCCAGGGGAAATATAAGGATGGTGGATTAATTATCTTTTGTTCAAATACATATTTTACCACATAATCATGCAGATATTAAAATATTACATGTTTGTATTAAGGTCCGTTTAGACGTTCAAAGGATCAACACAATAGTCTTTTTTGCAGGTTCCCCGAGCTATTTTGAATTTGCATTAAGACGAGACTATCGTTGACGCCAGGGCTAATTGAGACAAATAAAATGGCGAACTTGCTACGCACTTGTCGGACGTTTTGACAGATTTTGTATCATTTTTCTGTTTTGTGACAAGAACCCGAGAGATTCCCACTGTTTTCATCATGCACGATAGCCTCGTTTTGCTGTCAATAGCCAAATCCACAATGGCGCCGGGGAACTGCAGTCACCATAAAAACTAAAATTTGCTTTATAGCTTTGAAGACTTTCCAATTGTAGACAAAATCATTCATTCTATAAAGTTTTTTTTAAAGATTTTAAATGCACTAAATCATTACCATTCAGGTAGAATTCTGGGACCAAATCTAGAAGAGTCAAGTTCAACTTTAGCTTCATCGACGTACGATAAAAATTCAAAGCAAGGCAACACTTATTCAACTGAGAAGTCGGGCCCAACTAGAAGCTTTCCGACAACATACGCATCCAAGGTAACTGAAAATAAAGACTAAAGTTCTGTGCTGTGGCCATTAATATGCGAACTACAGGTATAGCAATATTACATTCTACAATTCTGTACATGCACCTTGCGATCCTCGATCTCACTTTCGAGTCTCCTTTCTCCCAACGTCATATTAAAAATGTTTTCGACTCATTTTCTATGCAGACATTCTTACACAAATAGACCTTTGTCATGCTTCCGCCATCTTGGATTGAAAACGAGGCTAAACGGGCAATACAGAGAAAAGATGGCGTCACATGGAAATGTAGAATCCTTTTGGTCAAAACCGTTGGTCTTGAGATGCCTACAAAAAATTGGTGTGAATTTGGCTGAAACATGGGCAAGCGTGAAATAAAAAAATTCGCGAAATTTTTAGTTCACCTGTCCAGCATTGTTTTCAATCCAAGATGGCGGAAGTGTGACAAAGGTCTTTAAAAAAGAACCGAACGCTAAAATTGACTTTTTTTGGTTTGAATATGTAGGCACAGTAGAACAACAATATGAAGTTGTTTTAAGTGTTAGCCCAGCAATTCAGAAAAAATGAAGGTTTTGTAACAAATTGACAAGATTTGATCGGCGGCTCAATATTTCATGTCAGAGATTGTAGATGACGTTGGCTACGGTATTCAGAGCTTTAAAATGTGGCTGCACGACAATCAAAAATTTGGGATGTCCCCCTGTGCATATGTTGGTTCGTAGTGGTATGGTTGAACCTCTACTTTTTAATTGTCTTGCAGCCATCTTTTAAAAGCTCTGAGTATCGTTACCCACGTCACTACAACCGCTGGCATCAAAGATTGAGAGGCAGAAAATTAAAAAAAAAAATACTTAGGAACAAACTATCATTACATACTAATTCTAACTCGGAACGTTTCTTCTTTGAACTTTCTAAAAGACTATTTTAACGTTGCTCGTCATTGTATCATCCTTGAAGAATATCTTTACTAAAATATCTGTGATTGCTGCAAATAAATTTTTCATTTTACTTTTCAGGTTTTGCTCAAGGACGAAGGTTCAAATAAAGTTGGCACTGTTATTGCAGGAATAGTTTCTGTGGTAGCTGTTTTGGCTTTGATAATAATAATCTTCTTCGTACTGCGTCATCGAAGAGAGTAAGGATCTGTCAACCTATTATTGTAAACCCTGTAGTCTTAAAATGGTAATAAACCTCTCTCATTATTACATCTAAAATTATTTAATATTATATATCATAAAATAACCAAAATAGTACGCCTGCTGTGATTGGTCAAATAACTGTGGTTTATTGCCTGTGCCGGTAAACCACAGCTAGGAAGCGAAAAAACATTAGTGGTTTCCAAAAATAGCCGCAAAACACGAAGAAATTCAGGATTTTAATCCAACGGCGAAAGAGGGAGGCTCAGAAAATGTAGCTCGGCAGCAGCGAGAGAGCAAAGAAAAAGACTAATCATAGCTACACATATATAATTCGACGATAAATGAAGTTTATGTATTAAAGTAAGAGACGATTTACAAAAATGCAAACTGAGCAACCACAAACTACTATCGAAACATCGCAAGTAAAACAAACCAAAAAGACAACACAGTGGGCCGTAGGTGTTTATACAGCTTTTTCGAGATAATACAAGTCTACTTTCATTCAAAATTACCTTGTGGTCAAAATCTGGTCTCACAAATCATGAATTCATTGCAATTTCTGGTCACCGCAGCGAGTCCAGCCGCCAGAGTTATCACAACATGCCGTCCATTCAACATCTTCGTAAATGCAGCAATTACCTTTCCGTGGCACTTGGTGATGACAAGCTCGAGTGAACTTTAGATAAGCCACTGTGTAATAAAATAAGGCCTTCACTACAACAGCTGCAAGTTCCAGCCATTAATACGGCCATTGCTCAACAGAACAGCCACATGTTTTCTTCATGTCAAATTGGAAATGTCAACCGACATCTACGCTTATAAGGCGAAAATAGCACGATTTCTCTGAGTTTTAAGTATCATATCTTCCTGTAGGCGTCCGCATCCTGGGACACAACGGTGCGATTGTGGAATGGACAGAGTGGTGCACTTCTGCACGTGTTGAAGGGACATACAGGATGGGTCCAGGTATTATTTATTTCCCTTGGATACTTTCAGTATATAACAACAGTGCACTGAAATAAGACTAGAAAATCTGTTAGTTGCATCATGAGTAATCAGGATATGGGTTACAGAGAGTCGAGTCGCGAAGATTAGAAGTGCTTGAATTTTTGGTGGGAGCTGAGGAAGTAACATAGCCAGTGCCATTGATATCCCAGTTTATAGAATCTAAGCTAGGGAAGGAATTTGAGGGGCTAATGGAATCCAAAATCGTACCAGAAAAGCAAAACGAATAGTTCAGCTGGTCACAAACTGCACAAATTAAACAACATATATGATGAACTGGCTAGATCTTCATACGTCGAGTTGCTAATTCCATCACATTTTGTGTGGTGCCAAACATGACATTCATCACATTGGATTCCTCTTTGATTACATTTAACTGGTTTCGCACATATAGCACAAGGATTCTTCAATTTCGGTCCTAGATTAAGTTGAACATTGCTAAAGGTCATTAATAAGAGCAGAGACAGGAAGCGTGGGTTACAGGCGTCTCGATGCCTTGTAAACCCGTGGGTTGATTTCACGGCGATGAACATCAAAAAAATTCACACTTTCTTAAAACTTTAGGAGCCAAGGTGATGTTCAATCCAAAGTTGGGATAAATAGTAAAAGATTCTTTCAAATTGGTGAAATTATTGCAGAGCGACAAACCAATAAATAAGATTATTTGAGGAGCTAAATTTAAATATTATATTTAAATATTATATTTATTTATTAAATTTTCAACCTCGAATATTGCATTTCTCGCGTTCTGATTGTTTCACTCAATCTCGGTTATCAGCTCATATACCGAATGACCTTATATGGAAAGTGTTGCCAAGCTGAAAAATTTGTGCAGGAGGCGAAGCTGAGAAAATTTTAGGTATCGAAGGTTTCAGAAAGCTCATTAAATGCTTCGCACCTCGTTGGCTATTTACCATCTCATAACCAACGCGTGGCCCTGGAATAATTGTTAAATATTCATGATATTTTATTAATATTTTATTTACCAGTTAGCGAGATAACTTTACTTTTGTAAGTATATAGTTTCTGCTGACTTAATAAATGTAGATGTAGAACTGAGGATTATCAACGATTTCTCGCAACATCATACGTTGTAAACTCTCGGATTTTAAGACAGTCAAAGTAAGTTCATACTCTAGTCAGGGCATAATTGGCCGCAAATTACCTGAGAAATTATGGGATTCTGTTGAAAATTTATTGTTTTCGAGCGAGTCAGTTCCACACGATCGCTATCGCAAACAATACATTTGCCAGGAGATTAAAACGGTTTTCTTGTAATTTGCAACCAAACACGCCCAAAATTGGCATGTGTCTAGGATTAGAACTAACTTTGCCTGTCTGAAAATCCGAGAGTTTACAACTTATGATTTTGTGAGAAATCGTTGATAATCCTCAGTTCGCAACTCGACTCTCTGTAATCCATTTCCTGATTAGCCATGATGCAACTACAATCGTGATGGGGTCTATTCAGGTTTCCTGTCAAAAGTGTTTCTAATTTAATATAAACGCGCAGCAGACCCATGCACCATCAAGTACCTATTTTTATTTCTTTTCGATTGGTCTCGCTTTTTAATTATTTGAATGTAATGATCTGCTCGCCACTGACAAATTACGGTATTTTACTTAGGGTCCATTCGCACTGGACCGATTTCTGTTTGTTTTACCATAAAACAAATTGTGAATTATATGGTAGGACAAGTGCAAATAATATTTTTGTGTCGGGACAAAACTTGTCGCGCTCGACAAAACTTCAAAGGCGCCGCAGTCCTGCTCCAAAGGCCTCCAAACGCGATACAAAGTGACAAGTACTTGTCCATTTTCTTTTCAACATGTGAAAATATTTTATAGAAAAATCAAGCTTTCGCGCCAAAGTGACGCTTGATTGACGTGTGTTAACTTGTCACTTACAAGTACAGTACGAATGCAATGAAAAGTTTGGTCGAGACAAAAGTTTGTCGTGATATCTGGCCGGACCAAACAAACTTTGTCAGCGTAGTGTGACTGAATATGCCCTTAACCTCGTTCGAAAAATGATTTATTGTTAGTTAGCTAATCGACCATTACTAATTTTAAATGTTTGGAATGACGTTTGTAGGATTTGTATATATTTATGCTTTAGGTGTAACCTTAAAGTGCAACGACGTTTTTAACGGGACAATTTCTATTTACTACACCAGGCTTGCTCCTTTTCGCCAGACGGAAACGTGCTTGCTTCAGCATCGGATGACCAGACAGTAAGTTGAATTTGTTGTTTTTCTAGGAAAGATGTACGGATCATGTCACTCGCAATGTTATTTCTATTTTTGATAGGACTACATCACATGCTGTCTAATTTTGAAATAATTGGATGAGAAAAACGTAGTCCTCTTTGCTGCTTTTGCCATCATTACTGAAAACCATTCAACCAGGTTTTGGAGCTCTTTGAAGTATTCTTGTTGAAGTATTGTTTCTTTGCATCAGAGGTTGGTCTTCTTCTATCACGGGATATCTGTTGTTTATAGTATTGTTTACTTTGCAGAAACAGAAAGTAAAACCCGGCAAATCTAGGCTAGAAAAGTAAAAAAACTCCGCCATTTTCTGACAACTGCAGGTGACCCAGTACTTTGCGCTTACAGGTCAATTGTGTTTGCTTGAATCCGATTGGTTTAGACAAACTATCCTATTGTTTTAACATTGGTTTCTTCGTATAAAATTCCCGTAAAAGTCTTCGGAGAAGCCCATCCAATTAATGATTAATTAGACAACCAAAGATATAATAGTCATTAAACTCGCTAAAATACTTATTTTAAATAGATAAAAGCCTAAAATATATGAGTAGGGTTAAAACCTCAAACGCTTTTAATTAAAAGTCATCTTCAAAATTATTCACATCTTCAAAAAATTTTATAAAACGTTAATTCTTTTACAAGCGACAAATTAAATGTGTTAACATTTTGTGGTAAACCCGTAAAATCAAAAGTGTTTTCACTCTGAAAGACAAAACCAAACACCCGTCACATATCGTGTATCACTACCAAGGAGATTGGTGTGGAGAGAATTATATAGGAGAGACGATGCGAAACTTAGAAACAAGAATTGCTGAACGCAATGATCCGTCACACAACTCTGAACCTGCGAGACACCTAAGACATTTTCCATCACATACTTTCTCATGGAAAGTATTGTTCCCTGCTCATGGCTTTGTCAAGCAGAAAATAGTTGAAGGCCTTTTCATCAAACGAAAGACCCATCACTAAATAAACAAGTGAATTGCTTTATTGCACCACTGTTCCCAACAAGAATAACTTGAAGCAATATAACTAAGCTTACTGCGAAATTTCCATATTACTGAAGATGATTTTTAGTCGAAAACGTTTAAGTTTTTAACCATCCACATATATTTTAGCCATATATAAAGATATAATAGTTGCAGTAGGTCAACACCAGAGAGTTTATTGACCTGCCATTTAATTACAGCGCATGCGTTCCAGTGGTAACTTCTAGCCACGGTATTGGACACTGTATCCAAAAGGTTAGCGGGCATTACCCCTTATATCTACCCTTAAATAAAGGGAGCCTGAGTGTTAGCAGCCTCTATATTGAGCACCATGGCCACATGGGTAGCGGTTATTACTCCTTATATCTACCCTTAAATAAAGTGAGCCTGAGTGTTAGCAGCCTCTATATTGAGCACCAAGGCCACATGGGTAGCGGTTATTTCTCCTTATATCTACCCTTAAATAAAGTGAGCCTGAGTGTTAGCAGCCTCTATATTGAGCACCATGGCCACATGGGTAGCGATTATTACTCCTTATATCTACCCTTAAATAAAGTGAGCCTGAGTGTTAGCAGCCGAGGACAGTAGTTGTTTCAGCCTTATTAGAACCTGAGCCTGTTTGTTAGCTGTGCTGTGCTGACAAGGCATAGACCCTATCGAAAAATTGCGGTGATTTTAATATTCTTTTGTCTACATTCAAATTAGCCCTACTGGCCTCGTCCTTGTGTTAAACTTTCAAAAGAATATGTTAGTCTAAACGAGGCTGGTAAGACTAACTTGAATGTAGACAAAAGAATATTAAAATCGCCGCCATTTTTCGATAGGGTCTATAGGCAGGCCAACGGCAATGGAATGCAGAAAGGTGCTAATTGCGATATTGTTAAACCGTTGATCTCATTGGCTAACCTTTGAAAATCGACCATATCTTGTTAAGTAAGCTAATTTATTTATTTCCAGTTCGCTCATTCATTCCCTTCTAGTTGAAACATTTTTGTTTTTAAATTTAAGAAAAATTCCATGTTGGGAATATCAAAAATCAAAAGGCTTTATTGGCTTTTGTTTTGGAGTCTTAGGATTGAATAAATCATTATAGCACAAAAGAAACATGGCTTTAAAATATAATTTCATTACATTTTACTTTAAAATGATGTTATACACAGGTTGATGTATTCTCAGTAAGAAAATCTAAACATTCTGGTGTGGGAAAAGCGAAATGGCGCAGAACAACGGAAGGTTAGTACCCTAGTTATTACACGGACCATTACTTAAAGATAATCCCCCACACCCCTTACTACTCTGACCAAAGGAAGTGACGTCTAAAAATAGATGAGCTCTGCCTGTAAGGCGGGACATTCACTTAAACCCTGAAACAGCTTTTCTTCATATTAATGATCTCTAACTTCTTTCATTTTTCCGTCAATTTGCATAATACTTTGCTCGGAATCCCGATTTCTGTACAGTCCCGTCCGACTGAAATGTGATCAACAATTCATCGGCGGTGGTTGTAATGACGGGAGGCCTCTTGTTCCCGCAGAAACGTCCGACTGGCTTCATCTGGGAAGAGGGGGAGTCTTTTTCTTGAATATCTATAAAATCGTATTTACAAGATGTTTGGCTTTCGAGGTCAAACGAGTCAAACTGTAGAATCACTTTTTTTCCATGTTGGCTTCTGATTTTCCAAATACACTTAGCCTTATTTGGATATTTGGAAGGATAGTCTGGCGTCTGGACAACTCCACTGCTTCTGCGCAGTACACCTCCGCACAACTCTTCCTTCTTGGGCCGCATGTGGTAACTGATACGAAACCCATCCGAGTAGGGCGGCTAGTTGAGGGACAAACATAAAATTCTGTTAGGATTCGACCAAAACTTTTACTAAGGGTGGGTAGGGGACATTTTAGTGATAGAAACTTTGTTTTCTTTTCATTTATGAACACATGGGTGTCGTTGCGACTTGTGCGATAAATTTCAGCCCAAGTGCGGAGCGCAGCCGTGAGCGATCTGGAGTCGTGGAGATTGGAGGCACGAGCTGACTTATGAGTAACAAGACTGCAGTTTCAATATATTTTTATCCTTTCAGCTGCCAAATAAATGGGGGAGTCACACAAACGGTGCGGGGGAGGGGAGAAATTTCTAAAAAAATTAATGAATGGAGAAGAGAAACACCCAGATTTTATGGTGCATCGCAGCCAGCAACTCCTCTGTTGGATCCAGCACCAGCGACATCA
>JAOCNB020153176.1:0-10231 GCA_026546465.2 Palythoa caribaeorum | reverse complement strand
CTGTTTTGCCCACTCAGGGCTTGCAATGGGTTCATCTGAGTATGGACCCGCAACATCCAAAATGGCGCACGAGTCACAATTTGTACTGACTCCAGTGTCTTCTTCAACCTCCTCAAAATCAGAATTCGTTTCGGAACCAGAAGAAGGTTTGTCAACTATCACTTCATCAAATGTTTCCTCGTTTGATTCCATTGAACGGTAAAAACCCAAGAAAAATAACAAGACGAAAAGCCAAATATCGAATTGAATTGAATTGAATTGAAAAAATCAATGCTTTGACAACAAGCAATGCTCGTCGATCCTAGTTCGACGTCACTAGGCACCACGCTCCACAAAACTGCCAATGCTTGGCCAAGAGCTTCAAGAGCGGGAATAATGCAACTTTTGAAGCTGAAAAACGGGCTGAAGAAGAGTTTGTATCGAAAAAAGAACTTCACCATCGTTTTCCTCGTGTCGAAAACCTTTAATAGGGCTAAAATTATTATATCCGATATATACACTTTAACTAAAAATTAACACGTCCCACAACTTAGAATAGTTGTGTTGAAACAGTAGTTGATGAGGCACATACGTTTTTTTTATTGCAAGGTTGGACGCAATAAGCGTTAACTTGCTACGTAGAATTCGGGATTCTGGATACGAAGTGTCCTACAACCCTCCCAGTGATGGGGACTGTTTCTATGCTGCTGCCGGCTTTCAACCTTCAATCTCAAGTGGTGCCGCCAAGAACCAAGTCTTTTCCTACTTGACAAGAAATCGCACGGACGTCAGTTATGATTATATCTTTTTAAAGACGTATTGCTTTTATCGCTTTCGAAAACATTTAACGATAAATTAGCTTCATTATTATGAAATATTAGAATTTTGCAATGGTTCGCCGGTAAGAACTTTTTACGGTTTGTGGTATCAAGAACGGCAGCGTTGTATGCATGTACACGTGTGTTGGTGTGTTTAGAGGGGTTGGGATGGGGGTGATGGGTCTGTAACCAAGAATTGACGGGAATACAGTCTTCCTATGCCTTTGGGTCCTTTTGTGCTTGACGGTCCTGTTTTATAAAAAACTAGTCATTATTTCACTAATCCCAGTTAACAGGCTTATTTAAAAATAATTATTGTTTTAAATTACGAAATTGATAAACATCACACTAGCGGCATATTCTGATTAGTTTTAAGGTGATTCTGAGCACAACTTCGTAGAACTAAAAAAAATTTACCTTTGGAAAAGTTGTTTAGCGCTAAATGTAACATGCCCAATTTGTAAATCTACTTTTTGAACACGGCAGATCTAAAACGCAAAAAACAGTAAGGTAAAATAATTATTTTACTTACATACAGGCCAAAGGCAACGATCGCATGTCTTTTGTGTGCGAGGTGGATGTAGGGAATCGCGTGGTACCATCAACTTGGAGCGGAGTGTTGGCTCTTCTTAAGAAGAACTACGCCACTGCCATACAGGCGTTTGCGGATGTGACCAAGCATAGAATTATTATTGTCACCGAGAATGGGGTAAGAGTTTCTTGTCGGTATTGTTTTAGAAAACGTCTATATTTTGTAACTTTTCCAATTCGCATTTCAAGTATTAATAAAATTTTAACGGAACAATATTTAATGCATGATAAAAACTATATCAAAGTGATCGAGCCTGCAGATGCTTCACTGGGGACAATTTACCTAGGGCACGGTGGACAGCCAAGCCATTATGTGGTGTTGAGACCATCAACAGTATCAACTACGCCGGTAATTACTAACTTTTTTGGTTCCTGTGATAATAACATTACGCTATTTGGTGACTTAGAGTTTCAAAACCTACGTAGTGTGTACTTTGACCATTATGTTAACTTTAAAAATTGTGTTTTAGACCACGATCAGAAGTGAAGATGAACAAAGCTATAACCCTGGCATTAGTGTGATTAAGGGAAAACCCATCATAATACTGAACAGTGATGACTCTTCTGATGATTCGGTTGTTGCGGAAAGAAATGCAAATAAGTCAACCCCGGCACCAAAAAATCCGGTAGGCAAGGTAAAAATGACAGGAGATTTTCAACTGAAATAGAAACCACATCGCTCTGTTTTAGATTTTGCAAGTTTTGAAAATTTTTAGAAATCTTCGGAAGCGTGCGGAAATCTTCGGAAGCGTTCGGAAATTTTAGGAAATGTTCAAAAGTACTTTTTAAAAATGTTTTTAAGCAATTTTCCGAGATTTGAAATTTTCGGAAAAACTTTCGGAAATCTTCGGAAGGTTTCGCAACTCTTCGGAAATTGTCGGAAATTTTCGTAAGTGATTAGATCTATTCAGAAAGGTTCGTCAACATTAATTAATTAATTACTAATTACTGACTAAGTAAGGGCTTTGTTACTCTGGGACAAAGAATTCAAATTAAGGTCCTTACTTCTGATTGCACGTATCGTTTTTCTCACACGTAAAATGACGATATGCAGAACGTGACTAGGCGAAGAACTATGGACGTAAGGAAATTTAATGTATGGAAATTTGGTGAGTAAATCTAGATATGTATATGATAAAATATAATACATTGCAATTTCTTACAGAAATACACATGCGAGATTTGTATGGTGAACTGCCGTTCGTTATTGAAGCTGTCGAAACATTTGGAAAATAGTCATAGCATTCCTGAAAGAAGGGTAAGGTTTAGCCGAAATATGCATGATTGAATTTGCTTTAATCACATACTGCAGCCAACAACAATAACACTGACAAATAACTACAACAACAACAACAACAAAAATTTAAACAATTATTTGCACTCCTGAGAGATTATTTACATTAAAAAGTATAGTAAGTTAAAAACGTTGGCAGGAGCACAAGCCACTTGAAAATAGTAGTGACTTTGGTCAAGCGAGTAAAGTTTGGGATTTGAAATAGTTGTTGTAGGAGTATGTATCAATAAAGCATGAAAAATGAAACATGAAACATGAAAGGGGAAATAAACGGAAAAATTTCGAAGAAGAGAAGCCGATGTCGTACAGATTAATTATGAAAATAGCTGTAAAGAATGAGATCTATTAAAGTCAAATAGCATGCTTTGTTTAATTAATTTATATTTACATGTACTGTTTTGCACTCATTTGTGTTCATCGTGTAAATTCATTTTTTTGATTAACGGGTCGATTTAATATTCAATTGTGTGATTTTCAGACCCAAACAACTGCGACTGTTAGCGAAGAATGTGCCCCGGATGTTGTCATCGTAAACGACTCACCGGTTAAGAGTGCAGAACGAGGCGAGGTGCAATTCATCGAAACTAGGCATGTATACCGAGTCACGCAATGTATCATTGCTTATGATATAAAATTCGGTAAGAGAGTCCGGGGGATCTGAATGAGTGGGGCTTGAAAAGTCGTTCAAAACATATTGTTCAAAGCGGTAGGACACCAAGCATCAAAAGAGATGCAAGCTTGAAATAAAGAATGTTTACTGGGAGGATGTTAGACGAAATGAAATAGGGAACAACATGTGAGCTGAAAGAGGCGAAGTTCATTAGTTGCAAGACTTTTTTCTGAAGTATTAGTATGTAATATATAGTTAGCGTCCACACACTGGCTGTCAAGACTAGCTTTGCTATTTGCAGCCAGTGTGCGTGTTTTCTATATGTTAGTTGTATAACCATAAAGATTGATTGATTGATTGCTAGGATTTTCTCAACTTAAAAATAATTAGAACCTTAAAAGAAATCTATTAAGAAGTTTCCGTTTAAAATCTTTATAATGTACACATAGTTATTTAAAACTTATTTGTAACATTCTGTAACAAATAACAAATAACGCATATTTTAACCAAAATGTGCATCTACACTAACAATTGTGAGTTCTGACTTTTGAAAGTTAAAGTGTGAACTTAATTTTCTTTGTAGAACTAGATATTAGCTTGATAACTACCTTTTTTTAAAAAAAATGCGTATTGTCCAATAGGAAAAACACTGCTCGTAATAGTAAAGACAAATACAAGCCAATACAAGACAGCACAGACGATGAAGAAAATGATGACACGGGTCACAGAAGTGTGTCCAGTCTCGGTGAAAACTTATGTGACAACAGTGATGGCAATGAGGATGGCAATGGTGATGGTGATGGTGATGATGTCAATGATTATGATGGTAATGATGATAGTGATAGTAATGATGATGCAGAAAAAGTATTGGGTAGGCTTGTTTCTCTTACAAGAGGAAAACAAAGAAAAGTGACAGAAGAACTATGGTTTGGAATCTATCCAGAGCTAGTTAAACAATTGCCAGAGGGTAGGATGGTTTGAAGGTTTTCAAGATTAAAGTGCCCTCAACTGGCTTTAACGATAAGGAGGTTGTGGCAGTTCTAAGAGATGGAAGGAAGTGGAAGAAGAACTGCCCGACGTAATGGAAAGGCCATATTCGGGTAAGATACGCGGACTGTGCAGGCTCTTTCAAGTGCAGCAATGACCGGTGTCTGTTCAGACAGGAGTACGGTGTAGCCAACACAACCCAATTTAAAAAACGAAAAGACGGCAGCACGGTTTGCAATGCTTGTAACATGATCCCTGTACCTGTTCCTTGTCCAGCACGCCGATATATTAGTTACAGCTCTCGCTTCATAAAAGTCTTTCACTGTGGACAGCACACATGTCCCATATTTAAGCCACTGCAGAAAAACAAAACTCGGGTTGAACAATTCATTAAAGACAATCCTAAAATTAAACCCTCAGAAATACAGTCAGCATGTGTACTGTCATCATTTCGTGAGAGGGAAGACTGGGCTGCAGTGGAGAAGCAGGTTGAGGCTACTCTTGACCGACAATGGCTATCGAACGTGAAAAAGCAAATGAAAAGGCAAAATGAACCTTTAGGACATGACTTTCAGACAGTTGTTAGTTTTAAGCAATACTGCGATCGAAGAGATAAATTTTATATATATAAGATAAATGACAGAAGAGGTAATCCGGATCGTCCATCTTTTGTATTCAAAACGAGCGAGAATAAAGCAGCTATGGCTTTAAATATGGACAGAGATGGAAACCATTTCTTGACTGAAGAGTTCTGTTTTTTTGACGGAAAAAGGAAAAGATGTTGTGGATTTGTAACCCTCACAGCAAGTGTTTACCACCCCTTACTGTGCAAGCAAGTTCCGCTTGCCATAATGGAGGCAGAAAATGAAGACAGTAAAAATATAGAACTTTTCTGGAGTCTTTTTAATGAGGTTTTATGCAAAGTTTCTGGAAATGAGGGGTATAATTTTAACCCAGTTGGTTGGTGCACTGACATGGCGGGTGCCAACTTTGCAGCCATAAAAAAAGTTTTTGGCAGTGAAGCAACCACCAGAGTGAAATCATGCGAATTTCATTTTAAAAATCAGCGGAACAAGAAGGCCCAACGACTAGAAAAAGGCAGTTGCGAGCACTTCAAAGGGTTATGCGATGCTCTTCTTAAAAGTGAAACCGAGGCTGGTTATATGAGAGCCAAAGAAGACATCGAAAACTTCATCAATGAGGACCGAGATGGACGTGGGTTTCTGTCATCATGGGTTTCTTGGTGGCACGACAGGCGTGGATTTATTTGCAGGGCGTTTGCACCAAAAAATGCCCCACAGATGAATCAGGCTGAAGTAGTTCATGCTGGTTGGACACACAGGGACTCTCCAAACCTCAGCCTTCTTGACGCCTGTCACACAGATGTGCGGGACAGTGTTGTATTGGACACAGAAGTAAAAAGTTACCAGGCAGGAATACGATCAACGGGAACAGGTCCTGCCTTGGATGAGCGCAAACGAAAACAACACTGAGGGAACTTGGAGAAGGCAAAACGTATAGGAGAAGAAATGTTTCCCGAGGAGATCAGCGAAGAGGGCCGTTTAATAAATCCCATTTCTGGATGCGAGCTGCCAAGAAAAAAGAAAACAAAGAGAGGACGAAGGACAGAAAGTAAAGGCTCAAAGGACAAGGGCCCGATGCCAACTGCAGCAACTTCTGCTGCAACTTCTGCTGCGCCGAATGTTTTCCCTTACTATTCTCAGTTGCCCTCTGCGCCTATTTTTTCTCCAATTCCCTCTGCTGCAACAGCCGCACCTCAGTTCAGTCCCCCACAGCATCCTCACCCAAGCTATGTGTCTTGTCCCACCGATACTGTTCAACGTCAGTACCCGGAGTGGCATTCTGGTTTGTCTCCTCGCCACTACGAGATCGTTGTTCTTCCAAACAATGCCCAAAAATGCTATGGTTGTGGATCAGTCTTTACCGACAAATACCGATGTGCGCTTTACAACTTTGTTGTCAAACATGTTGACAGGAGAGTAACAGGCAAGAACGCTGCCGGACATTTAGTTTATAATGGAGACTACACGAACACCTACTACCACCCCACTACCTCTCACATCAAGCGAAAAAACCCTGTATTTACCGGTTTAGTGTTCATTGCAGCAAGTCTTTTCAACAAACTTGATGGCCGGCAACGACAAACACTAGAGTTATTAGAACTTAATGTTATTGTTAGGTAGAATTTCAATATATTTGTTAGATAGGTAGGTATGATCGTCGTATTTTTTAGGGGTCATAATCGGCAATTTGGTATTTTTTAGGGCTATTCAGAGAAAAATCAAGGTTATTTTATAACAATGGTAATTTTTATGGCTGCAAAAACAAAACGAGCATCCTTTTTTCTTTGGTATCTTCCTGCTTTTATAAAAAATCTATGCTTTGAGATATTTTTAGGGTCAAAAATGTTCACCCTTTAGTATTTTTTAGGGTATTCAGTTTTCACAATTCCCGGCGATCATGCCTATCAAACAAGGCAATATTTAACGTATCTAAATCCCCGAGATCCCCCGACTGTGTGGGTCTTCATATCTTACTTCTTACTTTAGTTACTTTATGTGTTTTGTGTTGTATTTTCCTAACAGTGTTTTTTTGGGAAACGAGCCGAAGATTTTTCTTATCATTAGTGATAGCTAGTATTGCGTGACATTTATTACATGGCTGCCAATGCAGTTGACTTCTCAACGCAGCGTTTGGAGTTAAGTTGTCGTCGCAAGTTGTATCGTGTATAAACAGCCCCTTAGAAGGAGATTAGAAATGTTTTAGTTATTAGGCCAAATAAAAAAATAGGCATCCTAAGGAGCGCATGTGGCTACTGCTAACAATTACTACTGAAAACAACAATTGTTTTCATGAGATTAAGAATTTCTTATTTTTGTGACAGAATGGTCATTAAAATAAGGAATAAGCAGAATCACATTTGATTATGGTACATGTATTTATATGAAAGATCATGCAAAATTCATGATCCGTGTACAACCAGTGCTAGTGCTAAAAATAAGTTGAATTATATTCCACTGAAAACCACTGTCATTTATTGTTTTTGAGAGTTTTTGTAAGTGCAACCAGAAATTTTGCTAAAAAGGCTTCAATTCCAACTCGCATTGAAAGGCCCAATTTTTCGCTGTGCTCACTCATTTGTTTGAGACTCTTCGCAACTCGTAAATAAAAATCATACGTGCTCACCAACCATGAAGTAATCTCTATGTCTGTAGTATAGTCTACAGACAACACAACAATCCTGAGACTTTTTTAGAATATCTCTCCGAAACTTAAGATGTTTGTCGTAACAACAAAATAGTCTTTCTCTTGGGCGACTTCAATATTGACTTGCTTCATTATGAAACTTGCACATACAGCCAAAGGTTAATTGACACAAAGCTTATCTTTTATTCCAACAATTGATAAACCGACACGTCTTTACGGCAATTCAGCCACACTAATTGACAATGTATTTTGCAATAATTTTGATACTTTTTGCATTAGTGGAAACATTGTATCTGACATCAGTGACCACTTTGTCCAAGTTTGTATTACATCTAATTTTAAAAAGGTCTATCATCGAACAAAATTTAAGATTAGAGTCTACTCAAAATTTAATGCAAACTGCTTTATAAAAGATTTAAAAAGTGTAGACTGGAAGGCAATTGTGTCAAAAAATTATGTAAATTTGTCATTTTCAGACCTTTATAAAAAACTAAACTGAATAGTAAACAAACATGCACCAATTAAAGAGCTTTCTCACAGAAACATTTAAAAAAAAATGTCAAAACCGTAAATAACAAAGGGTCTAAGAACTTCTATCAACAAGAAAAACTACTACCTTCTAAATAATAACAAAGACTTATACAAAAAGTATAGGAATAAATTAACGTCACTCATCCGTTTAAGTAAAAAAAAATTATTTCAGATTTTTTGAACGAAATTCCAGTAATGGTAAAGAAACATGGAAAGGAATCAACGAACTTATGTCTCGTAAAAAACGAAAGAATTGTGCAATAATATGTCTCAAAACAGATTCAGAAAACCACCAAACATTTAATTCCAACGAAATGAGTATATTATGAATAGATACTTTGCATTGACTGGACTTAAATTAGCAAAGTTGTATATGCCCATCAAATAAATCAATTAAGGATTATCTTGGACAGCCTTTTAAAAAAATCATTTTCGTTTCACCTGTAGTTTCAGTCTAAATCCGAGATGAAATTAGTACCTTATCTAATAGCAAAGTTTATGCTCTTTATTCGTGTCCGGCGAAACTATTCAGGTTAGCATGCCCACTGCTGGAAGAACCGTTGTCAGTTCTACTAAATAAATCCATTGAAAGAGGAACGTATCCAGATAAATTAAAAATGGCAAAAATAATTCCTATTTACAAAGCAGACGAAGATAATAACCCTTAAAATTACCGTCCAATCTCTCTATTGTCTATATTTAACAAAATATTTGAAAAAATAATTCACAATCGCCTTATAAACTTTATTGAAAAATATGACCTTTTGTGTCATTCGCAATATAGTTTCCGTGGAAAACACAGTACTGAGAATGCAATTAATATTATCCAAAAAATACAATGCAATATGGATAAAGGAAAATTTACGTGCGGTATTTTCATTGACTTAAAAAAAGCATTTGATACAGTTAATCACGACATTCTTTTGTGTAAACTCCATCATTATGGTATCAGGGGTATTTTTCATAACTGTTTTAAATCTTACTTATCTAATCGCAAACAAACTGTGTGTATTAATGAGTCAATCTCAAATTCTGAATTAACAACGTGGTGTACCTCAAGGATCTGTCCTGGGAACACTCCTTTTCCTAATATATATTAATGATATGCAAAATTGCAGTAATGTTTTTTCATTCCATCTATTTGCGGATGACACAATCCTTCTCTGTGAGCACCAAAATCTACAACAATTGCAAAATACAGTCAATCTAGAACTTATAAAACTATGCGACTGGCTACGATCTAACAAACTCTCTATAAACGTAAAAAGTCTAATTATGTCTTATTCCGACCTAGACAAAAACCTTTACCTTTTACTTATGTAATAACATTACCTGACAACTTTAACATCTTCACAAATCTCGAACAAAAAGATTTTATTAAGTATTTTGGCGTTTTTATAGACTCTGACTTGTCTTGGAAGCATCATATAAATTATATTTCACAGAAAGTTAGCAGATCTATAGGGATAATAGCCAAACTGAGACATTTTATTCCACGCCAACCCCTTCTAACAATCTACAAGACCTTAACTTAAACCTCTGCAGCTGGGGATATAGCGCAAAAACGCATCAAAACATTTACTTATACTTCAAAATAATCTATTTAAAAAAAGGAGTGAAATACACTATTACAAAATAAGATCAGCTATTAATCAGTGTTTTATTCCGAATACATAAAAACTGAACAGAAAAAGCGTTCCTTTGTCTCTGTTGGATCAAAAACTTGGAATGGCCTTCCAGTATCGCTAAAGAACCTAAATAAGCATCAGTTTAAGAAACAAATTTAAAATCTCTTATTTAGTATTCTGGAATTAGCTAACAACTATACTCACTTCAATAAACCTCTGAAATATATAAAGCAGTTTCAGTTTTTCTAATCTAGTTTTGTGAAAGAAACCAACTAACTAGCAATCTAATGTTATTAGCTAATTTGATGTAATATTTTAATTTCGCATCTTATTATTCTTTTTTGCCATCGCTTTTTGTAATTTTCTTATAATTTTGTATAATGTAAAATTGTAAAATTCACACGACGTTTCGGCATCATCTCGATGCCATTTTCAAGATAAAAATTCAATGCAACTAGCGCTTTAAGTAGTAAATAATTAGACAATAAACAATAGGCAGTAGTTAAATAACTTAATGCAAAAGAGAGTTCAAGTTGAAAATTAGCATAAGATTGGCTTGAATAAA
>JAOCNB020153175.1:3460-17991 GCA_026546465.2 Palythoa caribaeorum | reverse complement strand
CGTAAAAATTGAAATAAAGGGCTGCAAGTGAAAATATTGCTGTTTTTATTCATCACATAGATTGTACTTTCAGTGCATAAAATTTGAAGAAAATCTATTTTCTGTCGAAAATTCATTGGTCGTTTCTTACGCGGACAGCCTCTTAAATTTCGCGTGTTTAATTTTCGCGTATCCTTTTTTTCGCGAGTCTTTAATTTCGCGATTTTTTACAAATCGCGAAAATCGCGAAATTAAAGCCTCGCGAAAATTAATACGAATAAGGTATTTTTAACCGAGAGGCACAGAAATCGATTAATAAAAATGTCAACCAGTCAAATTCGCCGACACGGTTTTTTTAATATTTCTCTATAGTTGTGCCAAATTTCGTGGCAAAATAACAAAAATCCAATTTCTCGACCGGAGAAAAAATTATGAAAAAAAATTATGAAATCATGTTTTAGAAATCATGCTTTTGTGTTGTTAAAGTAAAGTCTAGCCCAGAAATTTCAGACTTTTTTCATACATTTGCTTCATTTTCCAGACGGATTTCCGTCAGGAATTTTCCAGATACTGTACACGTTTCCTGCATTGAGTTGACTCTTTCAAGCACTGTTCATGTAAACAGGAATTTGTTGGAGATTTAAGATAAATAAAATAAAATATAAGTCTTTGTAGTCGAACACTGACTAAAAGAAAAGATGAATGAAGAAACAACAGTTAGCAGATTTTTATAAGGCGTTTATTTCCTTCACAGCGCAAGCACAAAAAAATTGACCGTCAGGGATCTAACATGTCCAAGTACTTCGGTGGTAAGCCAAGAATGTCTTCCTCGAACCACTCTCCTAATTTGAGACGACAAAACACATTTGAGTCAATTGGAGAGGAGAGAGACACGGACGATGTAAAGGAGGAAAGAAAGAGCAGGACACCCGATAAAAGTGGCAGCTTAGGAAAAAGGTATAAAAACAATTACCGTTTGTGATAAGCAGAACATATTGTATAGAAACGACTTTAAAATTGAAAAGCCGATTAATCACTGCGCACAGACAGATAAGAAATAGATATGTCACGTGGTTACATGCACGACTACGCATGCGTGTAAATATCCAACCAACCACAACGTGTGTATCACGCACATACAGACACAAACACTGCTATGAAGGATAGTGCGTGCACGTTCATGCGCCCTTTTCCCGCTGAGTTTTTAAGAGTGAAAGTCGAAAAATTTCTTAAAAGCTGACAACTCCAGAATTCGTTGAAACAATGGGCATTTTCAGAATCTACTCGTAAAGACAAAGAAAAAGAATGGTCACTTTTGATGAACGTAACTTTTGGTATACAATTTAATAAAAAAAGCTAACTGTATTAGACAACAGTTTCTTTGCCATCCCGGCAACATCATCAGGTCAACTGAATGCAAAATTTTTACCTATAGATCCTTTTGTTGCATCACAGTCGAATAGTTTTCTGCTATATTAGCATATACACCCGTCAGAAAAAAATTGCTTTTAACATGATGAAAGTTCATATGTAATTTTGTGAAAAAAGCAGTTTTAGTTTATTTCTACAGGTACCAACAATAAAACCGTTGTTTTTACATTGGAAAACATCAAATTTTCGCGGAGCAAAATATAGGTTTTTTTTATCGACGTCTATCATATGAAGCATAGTAATACTTGCACATCGCATTTGCACACATGAATAAAGATACACAGAAACAGTTGCAGTTGTGACGGATAATTTGTTACTTCAATTAACAATAAGACTCCCTCCCGGGACCGATAAAAGTATTGGATTTGGCGATATATCAAAGTGAATAATTTTCGTACTTAGATTCTTTTGTTTACATTATAATTGTAAATAGAATATAAATAGGTTAGAATTGTTGACGCAGAGTAAGTTATTTCAACCAAGTTATTGAAGTCTAATGCAGGACTTCTGACCAGCAGTCACAGTCAGACCCCGTCCACTCATATCCGGATATTTTCGAGAGCGGAAATTGTTTGCTTCGTCTTCGAAAACATCTGCGTACACACACGTATTGACGAAAATGGTTCAATTACGCTCAATTTCATCAACACGCATGTGTACTCTATGATTACCATATGCTAACTGGCCGTAAAATAGACCGGAACCTACAACTGACTTCATCGTTTTCGAAAATATTCGTTTTCTTCCATCCACACGAAGCCAGTAAATACCCAGTTTTAAAAACTTACAGTCAAGAGACGGTGTTCAAAAACCCTCGGTTTGAGACCTTTAGATACGACTCATACGAGTACGAGTACAAGATTTTAAGAGTGCGCGCTCATGTACAAGCAAACTCGTTGCCGAGAGGACAAAATATTTTGCAAGAGTTATCCCCTCGACAACGAGTTTGCTGGTAAATGCGCGCGCGCCCTTACAATATTGTACTCGTACTCGTAGTCGGGTCTAAAGGTCTCAAATACCGTTTACGTGTGAACGGAAGCCGTTTCCGGAGAAAAAAATCTCCATTTTCAAAAGATCCAGACACGCACGTCTTACAAGCAAAATTAGGCAGAAACAAGACATACAAACAGATGCTGACGCAAATATATGGATAAGACACAAATAGAGAAACAATCGTAGACACATATATCGCTGCTAAGAGTATCATATTTACAAGTAGCTCTAGTTAATATTAAAATGAGTTTACAGATAACCGAGAAACAAAAGGACTGGATTGTTATTTCTCGAAAAAGAAATTAAACAATATGATCAAATTAAAATTTGTTTTTGACCGAAGAAGCTTATAAATACAATTGTTTAATCTGCTGTCATATGATCATAGTCACAAATGTGACAATATCATTCATTAAATATACAATGACGATAACTAAATTGTAGAGGATGATGAGAAGAATGTTAATTTTAAAGTCAAAAATCGTTCTAAGGGCCCGAAAGGACTAAAAAGAAATAATTCCAATAATAACATTTTTTGTTCGTTTGTAACACTGTTTAATACTAAATGCTTTCATGTATTTTAACATCTAAATTACATATATTTGTTATTTATTCATAACTTACAACTTTAAACTCATTATTGTTTAATTTCAGTTTTTAAAGTTAAACACCCCATCAAATTATATTCACGTTTGGTTTCGCATCACTGCAGTGAAAAGTCTTTTTAACTCAAAGGTTTGAGAAGTAATGAATTGATCTATTAAAAATTTATTCACAAAGCGACTTGTGTCGCAGCATCAGTTAATCTCGAGCCCGATCAACCGCGGGTCACGAGTCGACCTCGAGTCCGATCAACCACGATTCACGAGTCGACCTCGAGGCAAGACCCATCCCCAATGAATACGTTTTTTTTCTTTTTTTAAAAAAAAGTTATCCACTTTGTGAATATTTTTTACTTGTCTAAAACTCTAATTTCTGGCAAACAAGGTCTTAGAAAATCACTTGAAGATTTTTTAAAACCTAGTACCTTTTGAAAAGAAATGTAAGCAAAGAAAATATAAATTTTAATACCGAACTTTGGGCACACATCCCCCTTCCCCTTCTTTCCTTGTGTGCGTTTTAGTTTGGCCAGTAGCTTGGTTCTAGACAAAGTAAAGTTATCCCAAGAATTGAAAACTTAAAAAAGAAAGCAAAAAAAACAAAAATTTAGATAGATTAATGTGATCATATCATAAATAGAATATTAGATTGACTTAAATTTTTAATATTTTTATAACTTGTAATGATTTTAGAATATGGACCAAAAGTTCATTAGTGCTGTACACTGTTATGTTACCCAAATAACTACTATTTAAAAAATTACGGGAACTGGGAATTGATTCGAGGTCGACTCGTGATTTGTGGTTGATCGGGCTCGAAGTCGACTCGTGACTCGCGGTTAACTCGGACTCCAGGGCGACTCGTGACTCGTAGTTGATCGTGTTCGAGGTTGACTCGTGCTGCGATACGACTCTAACAAAGCAATCCCAGCTAACTTCATCCTGTTACGATTCTTTACACGTACAAGTGAAAGAAAACGATCTCGCAGACATTCTAGCGGCAGTAAGCGGCCGACTAGGCGAATCAAGAAACAAGCGTCTGTCATGTCAAACTATTTTGATGACTCTAAAGGGTAAGACACGAAGATAAAGATAAATATAAAGCTGAACCAATAAACACGTTTCCACAACTAATATTTTTCTTAATCTTCTAACGTTATATTAATTTATTTTCCCAATCGCTTTTTTAGTTTTTATTTTGTTTTCAAAATGACGTTAACAACTAGAATGTATTCTTGTGTCATAATTCATTACTGTAAACTAACTAAATATGATAAATTGATTCCTACATATTGAATACGTATTTTTGCCATTACGTTTATGTGGTGATACCAAATACTAAAATATAGAAAGTAGTACAAACAATAGAAGGATTTCACGTTTTGAGACTGAAACTAACCGTTATCGGCCTCGAACTGTTTCTTAAATAATAGTAAAACTATATTAAATTGCGTTTTGATCCTCATACTTTTTTTTAAAAACAAAATATTAAATTTTGATTGAATTTTAATTTTCTGTTAAACTCAAAGGGAAATGAACATCGCTTCATAAACGCGAAATAGTTCAAGAAAAAACATTTTACTACAACACGAACAACTACTACTACTACTACTACTATTGCTGCTGCTACTACTACTACTACTATTAAACAACTACTATTACTACTACTACCATTACTACTACTGCTACTAATACTATTACTATTTCTATTTCTGTTTGGTTCAGCGCGTCACGGTACTAAGTATTTTTAATTTGTTATGCCCCCCTGTTCGTTTAGCTCTCTTGTAGATCCTGATGTACTGCAGCTTGCCGTTCAGGAGGGTGTAGAGTTTGAAGGAGATGTCGAGCTAGGAAAGATTGCCACTGATGTCAAACCGGAGGAGCATAGACCAGCGTGGGCGCAAAAAGTTGTGGCTTGTTACGAAGCCAAAGGTAGACAATTATTTTAATGTTCATTGTTTTATTTTTCATTCAATTTCTTTTACTGTACGATTTTCGCATTTGCCTTTTTTATGTACCTGACTTGCGTTTCTGCGGTGTATTTGTGTGAGTGCATGAAGGCTACGAAAATCGCCTAAATGGCTTCTAAGCAGAAAGGCAGAAGAAAGAATACAAATTTAATTATATTGTATTGTATTGTATTGTATTGTATTGTATTGTATTGTATTGTATTGTGTTGTATTGTATTATTTTATATTGTATTGCATTTTGCACTGTTTGGGTCGAAATATTTGAATTTTGTAACTCACGTTGGATTTCGGAACATTGCAACCAGAAAAGAAAAAGTCTCACGAAAACAAACCACTTGACAAGAGTTTTGTTGTCATAAAAAATATCTTAGATCTAAAACAAGTTGATCTTTGACTTCTTATCAGATCGTTAATCATTGATCACGAACAACAGAGTAAGGGGAACTCTTGCAAATTCCACATAACCCTTTTGGAAACGTTTTTCTTTCAATCCGGATTTCGATCCGTTTCAAGAATTTCTTCCCAAAATTTTAATCATTCAGTGGTTATACTGCATGTAATAATAGCGTTATCTCACTCTCTAAATGTCCATTTATGAAACAGGTTAGTTGACTTTACTGCTTATTATTATACCTGAGTGTTACTGGATGCTTCGTATGCCATATAAAAAACCTGAGTTTCTTGAACTTTGGGGTTCTTCATTGAAGGTCTGGGATTCCTTGAAAAACAGGAATTCTTCATACGTCAAACTGGAAAAAACTTTGTTTTTGTAGTTTTCGGCGTAAACAGTACGAGGTATTGTTTTGAGCCTTGATGAATAAAACTGAAAATAAAAGGCAGTTTTCTACAGTTCAGAGCATTGTTTACAAAGGGACACTCACTTTTTAGTGTCTCAAACGATTGTGTGAAAACGCTGTGTAAACTGCTCGTGCGCTCGTTAAGACCCGTGCACATGACGTCAGTTTTCTTAGTCATTGGGCCGTTTTAATTTTGTTTCAAATGCTTCATTGCGATTGGAGTTTTGTGTTTTTAAAGATGTTCTTTATTAGCTTCTTGACAAAACTTATGAATCGCTTTCGGTAGATATTGTTTGAAAGCACTAAAGACAGAACAATAATTTCGACCACCAACTTTTGTAGTTTGTAATATAACTAGTTTTATTGCAGATCTTCCATGACTGTGTAAACAATTTATTTTCAAAATATTTAAAAACATTTACCCAGTGCAATGTTGTTTAAACTACCTTGATGTGAATTACAGAGCAAGAGAAAGCGGCGCAGGAAGCCGAGATAAAAAGGACAACAGCAGCTGAAGAAGAAAGTGATCCGTACACAGCAGGAGAGAGCGAGACTACAGCCACAGAAGAGGGAAGTGAAGATGTGTTCGACGAAGAAGATCAAATTCAACTCTTCAGAAAGAAGAAGGCTCAATATACAACGGGTCAGCACCTTTAAACCTAATGTTTTTTGATGAGATTAATCTAATTCACTCAATTATGAGTATCTATAGAATATGTTCTTTAAACCGCTTCCATTGTGCGTTCACTATTTTTCAAATTGAAATAAATGCATAATCCACCATCTATAGGCGATAGTCATTTCTTTAGTCAGGCAGTCAGCGATTTTTCTTCTTCTTTCAAAATTAGCTTTACTTTGGACTTGCCGACTACAAAACTTTTCTAATCAACTCAAGGATGACAAACTGACACTGATCGAGCGTTAGCATTCTATAATTGTTAAAAACTGTCCTCATAGTTCTCCCCAAGAAACCATACTATTTTCTAAAGGTAGCGAGTCAGAGAGAGAAATCGTCTAATCCTGTACTGGTCTTATATGTAAAACAATTCGGGTGGTGCATTACGATGCATAATAAAAAACTACGGGACATGGAACGTTTACACATTTTTAAAAGACCAGGAAACGTATCTCGACTTACTATAAATTATTAAATATCAGGAAAAGCTGGTGAGGAACGGTTCAAGCAGTACTCGGACATGTCAACTGCTACTGAAGATACCACAGACAGCGAGTCGGTTGGAGAACGTCCCTCCTCCCCCAGGGCAGCCCCCGTGGGGAAAGATGACGAGATTGCGCCATCTAAAGTGGTAAGCTGTAATAGCCAGGCGGATATGTGAAAACTCGTTCACTTTGTAAAGAAAGCACCAAATTTGGCACAGTTGAAGCTTATACTGTACTAGAGAGATTCCGATTTGGAGGCATCTCCAGAAATCCATTATTGGGTTAACTTGAAAACGAAGCTAAAATCCAAAATTTATGTTTTTTTTGCTAAAACATGGTCTCATTTGGCAGAATAGGGGCAATGAACATTGTAAAGAAGACAGTTAAAAATATAAAAAATGTTAAGGTACTGCAGCAAAAGTGGCTGACTATATCGTAATTAACCACCATAAGACTAGTGCAGTTAGTTTAAAATAGCTGAATATAGATTGTGTTGTTGAACCAGCAGGAGCCAGACAGCCCAGTCCCTACTCAGCCAGAACGCGTGTTTAAAGTTGTGTTTGTTGGGGACTCGGGAGTAGGAAAATCCAGTTTCATCCACAGACTGTGTTACGACTCTTGGAAACCGTCTTTCACAGCAACAATCGGTTAGTATAACTTGTAAAAGCGTTCTACCAAATTTCTACACTTTAATCACGCATCTCTTTGACGAAGGCCATAGACCTCTTGTCTTCTATTCTTGGGTTAAAAAATCAAAGGAATATGTTACCCCAAACTAGGTGAGAAAGGCAAATTTGAGTCAAGACAAAAGAATACTAAAGGTCTCCAGTTATAAAAGATTCCTTTTTTCATGAAAAACAAAAACCACTTACGAAGTTATTGTACGTCCTTTAAAAAGTATTATATATCAAACTTTAGCGAACCAAACAATTTCCAAAGAACAAGTTCTCTGTTTGTCTGCTGTGAATCGTCTTTTTGTCTTTAATCACATTCCAGTGCTGCCACGAATTGGGTATTTATCTTTGCTCTTGCAGGAGTGGATTTCCAGATCAAAACCTTGATAGTAAATGGTCGTTGTAATGCTATTCAGTTGTGGGATACCGCTGGCCAAGAAAGGTAAGTGAATCAGGTTGAATGAATGTAGCCTTTAATAAGAGAAAAATTTTAAATCTTGCTGGAGGTGCAGCATACTCGATACCAGCTTCAGTATGATCTGTAAAGAAAATTTTGTCGTCCTTTAAGAAATTAATAAGGCATTCTGGAAGAGAAGAAAGGAAAGATGTGGGCTCTTCTTTTTTTGACTGAGCTGCCATGGTTGGCGTTTCAGAAGAAACATAGACAGAAAGGTTGATAACTTTATCATGACATTTTTCTTAGAGCTTGTCTAGCAGATACGCAATTTTAAAATGCATCCTTTTTTTACCTCTAATTTGTTCTCTCTAACATAGGTGTCATTGACATCAGAAAATAATGAACCATAACTCCTCAAACAACGTTTTAAATTGACTTTCTCTTTTATACTTTACTTTTCCAGGCTTCGAAATGGCATTTTGAAATAAATTGAACGATTTTTGTTCCTTGTATCATCTTCTTGATTTCGTCATCAAAATAACTGCTATTTATTTTTCATGTCTGAGACCCAGCTTTGAATGACTCGTAGCTTCCTAATTGCTTTTGCAACTTGATTCCACAACTGCAGGTTTCGAAGTATCACAAAACAGTATTTCAGGAGAGCTGACGGAGTTCTTGTATTTTATGATGTCACAATGGAGTCATCGTTTATCAATCTTAAAAGCTGGATGGCAAACGTTGAGGTGCGAATAATTGATAAAATAAACTCTTCTAAACATATTTTCAAACTGTAATAGCACAATGGTTTCAAGTCCGAGACAGATCACGGTCTTGGGCCCCATATCCGATATGTCCTAGTTGAATTGGGTGGATGAGGTGGAATCAATCGACCTTACCATGGGCTTATACTGGGGAAAATCGGAATGATGGGTAAGTAACAAGCTTGCTCAGTGGAGTGTGGATGCTATTTAATCTGATTTTCAAGTTACCAAGAAAGAGGGATGGGTTATTCAGTTTTAATGAACTTTTGCTGATTGAACTTTCAGTTGATTACCACTGTTGCGTAGGCGTTCTAATTTTGTGGTCTTCTCTTACTATTAGGAGGGGGCGGACGAAAGGGCAGTCGTGATGGTCATTGGTAGCAAGACAGACTTGGTAGAAGAGCCTAACTTGAGAGCTGTCAAGACTGAGGACGGCGAGAAACTTGCCGAGGTAAAAATGGGAGGGCGAGAGTCAAAATTTGGGAGAAAGCAAATTGAAGCAAGGGAATATCATTCGCACTTACATCTTCCACAATCCAAGGTCATAAAATCAGATTTGTGAATTGGCATATATGATGGTTTACCATGCTGGAAACTTCATTATTTAATGATGTGGTCATCCAGAATTCATTGGCATACATTTTAAGAGTCATTATTTTAGGATGATAAGGGTATTCTGTGGGAATCTAGGCGTAATCTTTTGAAGCGTTCATTATTTTAGGATGAGGCAATTCTGTGGAAATCCATGGCATAGGCTTTTGAAGGGTTCATTATTTTAGGATGGGACCATTTTGTAGGAATCCACGATCTAAGCTTGTGATGGATCAATTATTTTAAGATGAGGCCATTCTGTGGGAATCCACGGCATAAGCTTGTGAAGGGTTCATTATTGTAGGATGGGGCATTCTGTTGGAATCATGGCATAATCTTTCAACTGCTTCCGTATTTAATTACTTAACAATAAGAATCCGTTACCTTAGTGATGAACAAGTGTGGGACTTATTTTCAGAATCACAAAGCGCTTTACATGGAAACAAGTGCCAAGACAGGTTCGAACATCATGGAAGCAATCACAAAATTGGCCGAGTAAGTAACAATTGCAGTTTTGTTTAAGAAACAAGTTTGTACCTAAACACCGGTTATCTTGATAATAAAAAGCTGTTTTCTATTGGGGGTCTAGGTACGAAATTCGTAAAACGAACCTTGGTCAATATCAATTTAACAAACGAGTAAGCATAAGTACAGAACACGTCACTTTTTAAGATGTTTATCGAAATATTTTTACTGAAACTCGCCATCAACATACAATCTTTTCGTCGGTACAACGTTTTTTCTTAAGTATTTTAGACTTTTATTCGATGGAGGTAAGCTTACTGCAGTTCCTAAACGGCGTTATTCAGAAAGACGCTTTTCGTTATTCCTTTCAGCTTTATAAACAGGATTATAACCATGCCGTTATCAAGGGTTTTTACGATTTATTAAAATTGTACGAAAATTCCGGTTAGAATGTAAATTACACGACTTTTTGGTTCTTTTCACAAGAAAATTTCTGAAATAAACGGAATTTCCTAAAAGGTGGCCCATTTTCCCGATGGAAACATTTCAATGGAAATCTGTTTCATTTACAGTTTTCTCATTTCTCACCAGTCCCATGCCATCCACAGTCATTTTTACAGCAAACCAGCGAGGAGCCTGTCAACGAATGGGACTTGGGTAAATGGAACGGAATTTTCCCAAACTGAAGTTCCCAATGTAAATTTCTAACATTTTTTGTAAATGGGAAACACTCTTATGGTTTGACCTGTGGATTCGCTTTAAACGATTTGATAACTGGTAATAAGCGCTTGTATGCAAAGATTTGGACTAACAGTTTTAAGTTTTAATTTGGACTAACAGTTTTAAGATGTAGGAACTCAATGTCCTTCAAAACTTTTTTTAAATATTGTTGATTGATCATATGCATACGATTGATTTTAACAGGGTTAAAACTATTATTTATGGAATACCTGGAAGGCGCTTCACAAAGTCACAAAAGAGTCTTGTGTCTGAAACGTTTACTTACTTTTCAAACAGGGTTATGCAACAAAAAGAAGATGACCTGATGGAAAATGCCCTTCGTCTCTCAGAAAAAGACAAGAAAAAGAAATGCTGTATATCTTCATAGCAGTAGTTAAGACGGAGAATTCATGACCCCAGAAGGCTTACCCAGCGTTAGGCAGTTCATAATTGCAGTGGGCCGTAAATCGAAAGGAGATGATACGTCAACTTTCTGCTGGTCGATCAGTTCGCAGCCCTTTAGAAAACCGTAGAAATTCACGCCCAAATCATAACGAGAAGCTTTCTCTGGCAATTTGGTGTTGAAAGAACAGATTATTTCCTTGGAAATACTTATTGCATTTTAAATCAAATTTTAAATGAATTATTACGTCCAGTAATGCAGATAAAAAATTTTACCACATAAACAATATTTAATAGTAACACAATAACTTTATTCATGATGACGTCACTACCGCATCAAAGTGAAGTGCGACCTCGTTGCCAGGGCCCTTTCCTCTTTCGAAGAGGAAAGGGCGCTGGGAACGAGGTTGAGTGAAGCGTGGTGATGAAATGCGGGAGGTTTGACTCCATTTGTTCTATTTTGACTAATTTACACTTCAGCAATTCGTTATGTCTGCTCTCATGTTTATTTACTGGAATGTTCGTTACGCTGCACGTAGTATTAACGTATCACCACCAAGCCTCGTTTTTGTGCACGAAAACGCTATTGTGACGTTATCATCAATAAAACCTATTACAGGTCGCCTAGTGTTAATATTGGACTTTTTCTCGAGACAAGTTTTTAACAAACATGTTTAATTTTCAGTCGTGGTGGATATCAATTGACGTCGTCAATCACCAAAAATATCTAAAAACGTTTACTTAACTCTTTCCAATGTCGAAAAAAGCACAAACAGGGAGAATATACAAAAAGAAAAATCATAACTAAAACATTCATAGTGTTTAGAGTGGACTACTTATGAAACTCAGCAAACTACAAAGAAGATTACAATGCTGCTTTGTTTCATGTTGGGTGCACGGTCACCGTCTTTTCTTCTAAGTGTGATGTCCTGACGTCCTACTGGCTTTTAGTTCATTTACAACTCAAAACTTTTTGTACCCGTGCACGTTCAAAATCATATAACAAAAGGAAAGCAGAGAACAAAAATCACTGAACCAAAGAAAACATTCACCTATAAAAACGTTACTCGGTCGAAGGAATTAGTTTGAAGCGTCAGTAATTTTCCTTTCCTTTCCTAAATGGTGTACAATTTAAATATACTAATACACTCTACTCCGACGAAGGACTATAGTCCGTTTTACAATTCACGGTCTTAAAGTTAAAAATCATCAAACCGTTTAAATATAAACTACAACTGTTTCTATGGAAACACCGAAGGCAGTCAATCAACATTTTACCACATTTATAAAAGCTATGGTTGAATTGGTTACTTTTGAGCAGATTCAAACACAAGGTAAAACTTTGTATCCAAATATTTCTGGAAACACAAAGTTGTGATTTTAGTAATTCTCTTAATGAATGACAAGTAACTGAAGAAGGGCAAGAATCAAGTTTTGCTTCCCTTTGTTTTTTAAAAGATCTATTGTGTTTAATCGACTCAGATAGCAAGAGTAGCTGAAACTATTTAGTCAAGTTCTGGGTATCTCTTTTTTTACCGATGTATTGATAACAAGAAGTTTTCTTTGCTGATTATAGTGAACGTAAGGAAAGCATTAAGTTAGACTCAAAAGGCAACATGCTATGTTAACAGGCTTCAGACGATATTAACAGGAGTTTCTTGATGGAATAATTAAAAGCAATGCAGGATTATTGAAACAAGTCCTATAAGACCAAGAGCAATGGAATCATGTTCTTGTAACATGAGACTTACTGGAAACGATTCTAGACTGACTACTGGCCTACATTTTATAGTTTTCACTCCAGTCTGTCTCCATGGTTGGCATTAAATTATTAAGAATATTTATGAGATAATTATGTCTTATTTACTTTAAGCATTTGGTAAGATATATTTATAAATCTGCTAAGTAGAACATGTACAGAGTATGAAAACGAAATTGTAAGAATAAATGAACAAATAAAAAAAGAGAATACTGCACAAACTATAGTGCATTTAGTCATAAAACATTTTCTATAAGAATGAATCTTCATCAGTTTCTTTCATTCACAAACGTTTTATATACTGTTTGAATCAGCTATCCAATAACCCTAAAATTTGTGACAACGCTTTCGATATAATTTTTAAGACCGATAAGTAAACAATAGCTATGTCAAGAAATGAAGGCATTTCAATAATTTGAGATAGACTAACAACTAAAACTCTTTACAAAACGATAAACAAAAACTTTTCCCATTGAATTGTGGCGAGCAACCACGGAACAAAAAGTGCTTCAAAAACCACTAACGCAAAACGTGTTTACTGCAGTAGTGCGCTGGATGTTTATATGAATGGAGTATAAAAAAGAAAGACTCTTCTGAGATTTAGTCAAATCCCAATATACTGTTCTATTTCAAATCGAAACTATTCTACGTCGTACTTGTCGTTTACCAATGATCTCATAATTCATATAACTTTAAGTTTCATTTTTAGAAACGTATGTCTACAAAAATACTTCTACCTCTAGTCTACCAAAATCATAACTGCATATTGATTCTGTCATCTAAACCTCACTGTCACTATTCTAGGTGGCTCCAGGGGTTGTTCAGCTAGTCGCTTCTCCTCAGAGAGTGGAATATTAGACCAGTCGAACGTGGAATATTGCATTATTGATCGCTGCGTTCCCCTCCGTTTGATCGCCTCGTCCAATTCTTTCTCTTGGCTTTCACTGCAACATGAAAATACATGTTCCGTGAAATGTGGCGAATCTGTTGATAGTCGACTATACTATGTTATTTTATGCACAAACGTTACGTTACTTTAATAATTTCACAGCACAAAGATGATAGTGCAGACACAGACCATGCAAAAGCTTCCCAGTTCATATAAACTTTAACAATCACAGTATTTCTAAGAGGATGATTACACGAGACCGGGATGAACTCAGACCGGGACGAAAAACGTCAAAACGTCACAGCCATATTACATGAGACCGGGACGAAAGTCATGAGATCGGAATGAAATGCGTAGGAAGCTGAGTCAGTCATATATGTAGTACTGCAGTAATGAAACTTCTGTGCATGTCAGACCGCTAACTCAGTGGTACGTGGGCACAAAAACTCAGACCGGTCCGCAAATTTTTGCTATTACATGTCGTCCTGGTCAAAGCTGACCCGGTCTGAGATATTCGTTTCGGTCTATCTACCAAAACGAGTCGTCCCGGTCTGAGTTGAGTTTTTGTACCAGTCTCATGTAATCAGATAAAAGGATTTATATGGGGGCCAATCTGAACTCATTCCAGTCTCAGTTCATCCCGGTCTCATGTAATCACCCTCTAATATGAGTACCAGCTTCAGCTGGTGACTTGTGATGGATTACTATCCCTTCAAGGGGGAGTCAAGGGGGACTCTCATCCGCTAAACACTACAGAATTCGGAGACAAGTACCGGCTCCAATGGACCACTAGGGCTCATAAAATCAATACACTTTAATTTCAATTGTCTGCGCATCAACACTTGATGCTGTGGGGGTAGGAGTTATATATATACTCACTCTGTTGCCACAAAGGTGATCGATTTGTCCGAGATTCCACTTGCTGAAAAAAAAAAAAAACAAA
>JAOCNB020153139.1:0-10232 GCA_026546465.2 Palythoa caribaeorum | reverse complement strand
ATTTTGGCAAATTTGAGCTTTGTTGTTCTTATTAAGTTGTTCTTATAAAAAAAACGTGTAGTCGAATAAATTCGGACATAGAAACAAACATACAATTAATCTGATTTGAACTACTCAGATGTGAAGACACTGGTAAAATACATATTTTTGAATTACTTAATCTTCATTATATTTTTGTTTTATTTTAAATTCTATGTTTTCAATTTTAAAACGGTTTCAAACAAAGATTGGAAGATTGCGAAACGAAGCATAATATTATTTCCCACATCAAGTTGTGATAATTTTAAAAGACAAAGTCAAATAAATTGCCCATAGCAACAAACTATCTGCCATATGAATGACTCTCGGATAGGAACACTCTCGTAAGATACATATTTTTGAACTTTAAACTTTACGCTCCATTAAATTTTTGTATTGTTTTAACTTCTGTTTTCAAATAATTGTTTACAAAGCATTGTGGCGAAAGCCCCGACTTTTAGCTGTTTCCTCTTAGTTGGTTTCGGATGCCTTTCACTGCTTATAATTTAGTACACATTGAATTCCGCTCGCAGTACTTTAGTTTCTATTAAAAACTTCTAGTTATACTTATAACCTATAGGTCTTCTTTTATCTTATTTCTTTAAGAGTTCGTTTAATTCTATTAAAATTTTTACAAATTATCTGCATAACGATTGACCATGGAAATGTTCGATGTTACAGTGTCGTAAATTGAACAAATTGTGATTTTATAGTGGATGATAAAAATTACACGATAAACCATTTTCTTATGTATTTATGGCAGAAATATTTGGGGACTGATGATATTATTTGAGCTAACTGTTTGAGAGACCATCAGCATTCACACTGACAGCTGTTGCAACAGAAAATTAGAGATGCCAGTAAAGCTTTAACTACTGATTGGCGTTCAAACGACAAACAAATATTTAATTTTGTTTGCCAAACAAAAATACCGCCGATAGAGCATCTCTGTCGCAGATGAAGCGTGGTATTTATCATTTTAGTGTTTATTTATAGACAATTTTAAAACCTTCACCAGCAGTTACATAAAAAATTGCAGTTATTTCTGTTAAGCTTCAATAATTCACTTTAGTTTTGTGCTTAAAACTACAACTACCAAAATCTAGAATCTTGATTTTAAAATGAAATGTTAAAGTTTAAAAGAAATTTTAAAAAGTTCAAATCCGAGTAGTGGTGGCTAAGGGTTGCACATTGAATAATGTAAAAAGTTCTAGTCATTTATCAGTATTCACCCTAACAAAACTAAGACAAGATTGCACAATATTTCAATACCTTATTTGCGCTTTCCTTCATTTTACCTCTCTCTTGGCTTATTCCAGTGAGCAATGTTCTAAACTAGTTGACAGTGGATGTTATGAAGAAAACAAGACTTTTTTGAAAGCCAAACAAGTAACAGCCGGCCGGCCCGTGATGTTGTTCATAAATAATTACTTACATCGTCATTCGCCAATGCCAATTCTAAAACATAACAAAAAAGTCAGGTCGTAATCAAGTCTTTGACGTCTAGATGCCCACCCACTTTTTTGGTTTTCGCTCAACAAACGGAAGTTAAAGCAAGTTTGAAAAAAAGTAATACATTTTGGATCTGGAGCGAGATACTACGACGAAACTGAAGTGATCAGACCAGCACGAATCGCTAATACATGTACAAGTTAAAAACTGCTGCATAAAATTACTCAAAACAATTCTTTTTTCGATCACATATGTTTGTAGAGGAAATAATACTGTCCACTCAGTACTTCATAAATAAAATACATCCCTTCCGTCCTCCCTTCTCGAGAACTAAATGAGAGGCAAAAAACCCTTCCAAAATAATCATATTCTTATCATGTAACTATTATAAAAAATTACAAACCTATAATGCTAGCTGTTAAAGTTGTTGCTTTATCAGTTTTAATACTAAAAAAATAAAACTGAATATCTGAAAATTCTATTGTTCGTTTATTTAAGCGAGTAAAAGCAAGTTGATTAAGAGTTTGACGTGGACAAATATGTTCTAGAAAAAGCATTTTACATATTCGTCTCTTATGTGATGTATTGTTTCAAAATAATATCTTATGACTTATGAAGCAAGGCACATAGCTATTTCTGCAGTTTTTATCGTGGTAGATACGAAGTTCTTAGTCGCTTTGCGGTCCAAAATTTCCAGCACGTACTCTGGCCTACGCTTAAAAGTTAAGACATTTTAAACAAGAGAAATAATTGTTATGTAGTGCAAAGTTCAGAAATGTGTTTTAAATTCAATAAAGCAAAAAGTAATTAATTTTGAAGGAGTAAATATAGTTAATAGTCGGAATTTAAATTTATGTTGGACACAATGGAAAAAAGTGATTTACAACGTTCTCTGACCAAAGTCCTTTTTCAAGATAAAATATACTTATACATACTTCTTTACCCTGAAGAAGAAGGATTTTAGTCCGTTGTGAATCAACTTTTTTCCAAGGTGTCCAATTTAATTTTAAATTTTAATTATTTCTGTCGAAACACCTACGTGACCGTTTCCATTTTATCATATGTATAGTGTAATTTGCGAACACTGTGTAGTTTTATTTCTCTATTTGATATTGCTTCACTGGTATAAGAGTGGAACGGAAATTTGGAGAAAATCTTTATGATGTCCCCTAAAAAATTTCAGTTTCAGAAATTAATTCTATACCAGACAATATTTTTTCCTTTGCCGCGTTACTCAGCCGACTGGTAGAACAGCTTTAGGACGGATGTATAAAAGTCGTTATCAATTGAATCAACACCAAACAAATTAAAATTTAATAAAAGTAATTTTCAAATCATTATTAACCCATCATTTAGCTCACTTCAAACAGTTTTATGGCAATGAACTACGTCAATGACAGAAAGACAAAACATGAATGGATCAAAACAAAGCCAGTTTTTAAAATAAACTCTTCTTACACATCCGACTGCGACCGGCGTGCACACATATTCTTTTTCTGCCAACCCTTACTTGTTCGCACTGCAGCGTAAAAGTGTTTCACTGCATGTTGTAATGATGATCGTATATGTAACTCCATCTGAACGAAATTCTTTTATACTCTAAAATCATGATATGATATCACTACATTGTAAAATGGTCCAATGAAAAAGCGTGGTACAAATACTTCAAACCAATCACATTGATTTCATCATTGTGACGCACGAGTTTTTCCCGCCTTTTTTCAACCAGTGAATATTTTGGGCAGAATTTTCTGTGTTCGCTGTGATATCTAGGCACTGTCTAAATGCAAAGTTCTGTAATTTTTACCAGGTTACCTCAGTGGAATATCCTTTTCAGTTAAAAAATAAAAAGCAAAGCGCTCAGTATTTGAAAAACAGATAACAATGTGTTCAGTTAATAAAATCATTGTAGGAAAATCCGCGTACAACTGTCTGTTTCGTTGGATCCTGGCGACCCAGTCAGTTAAATAAGCGAGATTAAAATACATATAAGAAAAACTGAAAAACAACGAAGGTTTAAATTTTTGTAACTATATTTCGACCGGCCACTGCCGGTCTTCATCAGGTACAAAGGATAAATTTACATATTCATAAGTAATATATGTGTAATGGCCTGTAAAATTAAATTTAAAATACAATACGGTACATAGTTATTAAATAATAGTCATTAATAAATAAATAAATTAATAAATAAATAAATTAATTAATTAATTAAAAGTAATTATTTTTCTACCGTTTACATTTTAAATTTAATATATCATAGTTCGTTTACACATATATTACTTATGACTGTGTAAATTTATCCTTTACACCTGAAGACCGGTAGTGGCTGGTCGAAATATAGTTACAAAAATGTACACCTTCGTTGTTTGTAAGTTTTTCTTATATATATTTCAATCAGTTAATGCTCATTATCGAAAGTATGACCATCATATATTGCTGGTTTGTTTACTCTTTATATCGACTATTTGGGATCGCGCTTCCTGTGGTATGACGGCACGCACGGACGAACGGACGGATGGAAAAAATGAAGAAGGGAACACCGTAAATCCATCCTTGGCCAACATGTTCTTTGGGTCAATGGTATTGTAATCGAATAGTCTGGTGGTATGATGCCATAATTGAAGTCATCAAAATGCATGTGGAAAACTCCTTCAAGCCATCAAAAATGAACTCGATGGATTTACACCATTTCTTCTAAGGTATGATGCTCCGCTCGAAATCACGGCTAAAAAGGTTTTGCTAGCTAGATTGGGCTTATTCCAGCGTAAGTAAGATACGAAAACTGGTGAATTCTAATAAGAAAGATCATGTAACAATTAAGTTTTATATATTTTTTTATGCTCGACAATTGAATATACTATGTGAAATTATTGAACTCAGTTTTTCGGTTTAATTTATTCTCCTTTCTTTTCAGTATTGGGGAATTTGTCTAGGCTGTATTTAACCTTTCTTAGTCATCTTCACTTTCGAATCAGCCTTCCAATAACCATATATGATCATTTGGCTTGCAAGCGTTCTAATATTTAAAAACTTGTAAGAGTTCTAATATTTTAAACCCATCTACCCTCAAAAACAAGAAAATTTGGACGAAACCATAAAAATTGATAAAATGCGGTAAAAAGTCGAAATCATTTTGACACTGATCAAGCGCGCTAGTCCCATTTAATAATATCTTGCTTGGTAAAGAGATTCACAAAAAGAAACGGTTTTGTTGTTGAAAGATTAAAAAAGTTCCGTTTCACGATTTCTGTTAAAAAACCGGGGAATAGGGTGCTACTTCGACATAACGTCAGTAAACACTGAACCTTGATTCTTTTTAGTTTAGGCAACAGATGCACAAGAGAAACATTTTACAAAAGGTTTTGCTTCATGTAGAAAGAAAGAACGGAAAATGTATAAAGCATGCGAATGGTTTCGAAATTGTGTGGTGTAGTTTAGTTTTAAATATACAAAGAGTCCAAGAGGTGTAATCTTGTATTTCTTTTTAAGGAAAACATGTTTGAGTTGAAAGTTCTTGGAATTTTGCGGAGACGGTTGTTCTAATGATTGCTGTTTCCTCTTTTCACACTTTCAGTTTCAGCTCCAATTAACATATAACTTTTTTAAAGTCTTTATTTGAATATTAAAGAGCAACAGACGTGCTCAATTCACAATTTGCACGTAAAAAAACATCAGCAACTTCTCTTTACATAACTTTAACAATATAACTGGTAATGAGAAATAAGGAATTGATCAAGTGTGGAAGATGAAAAGCCTAATTCTTCAAAAATACTTCAGTACATACTGACAGAGAGTGTTGAGCTCTGTTGGAAGAATTTACCAGCACCTCATTTGTCGGGTTTGAGCTTAAAGGGTTAATTCCAGACTGGTCGGTGACGTGCCAGTCTTTTCTTTTTTGATTTCCTCACAATACTGTGGCAACATTAGCGCCCTCCCTAGCTGTTGTGACAGCAGGAAAAAAATACACCACCTACCAAAAACTAAAGCAAATACACTTCAAATTTGAAACTAATTTAGAATTGATGCAACATTTCCAAAGTTAACTGGTTTCTAACATCTGTTCAGTACTGTTACCAATACAATCATTACCACAAGCTCGAACAAATTAAAGGTAGAAAGAAAAGCCAAGAAAGAGAGTTTAGAAGAAAAGCATTAACTGAAGTATCATAAACCGAACTGATTTACATTGTAAATTGTATCATTAGATCAAATTTTAGAGCAAGGTTTAATCTTTCTTTGTTTTTAGCGACCATTTTCCGAGAAAACGTATCAGAGCCAAACTAGGTCCATATAATTTACCAAGAGTCGAAAACGCAAGTATTGATTCTGATAAAGCATTTTACACAAAACTGATATTTGCTTCTTTGAACGCGCAAAGCCAGAGTAACGTTTATAATCTTGTTCTGTTTATTTAATAGTTTGCCATGCAGGGCCTTGAAAAGATTTCTTTTATTAAAAAATTTAATAATTCACCGGGAAACTTTTTAGTTTATAAACAGTAAGAATAAAAGGTTTCATATCACGTTTGCCACATGGTAAAGAAGTTTTATTAATTTAAGTATGTTCATTAAGTGTGACGGGACTCGCAAGCTCGGTTTTGTTCGGCCAACGCCGCTTAAAATGACCACAAAGAAAATCGTGTTAAAGAACGCGTTTCATTCTGATATTATCAAACAAATTAATTGCACTGGTACAAAACATGAATTTGAAATAACAGTTGTTTTCGTTTGATAGTCTTTTAAACCAAGAGCAATATAACGTAGCCCTTCAACCATGCGTTAAGTATTTTCAACCCTTTAGCACTTCAACAAATATACTGAGGCAACCGTTGTCATAATGTCGAAACCGGAAAAAAGTTTCTTTCGAAACGTTAAAGTTAAAAACTAACAAATATCTGAAGGGAATTGATTATGTTTCTTTGCATTTGTATAAATATAGTTTTTCGTTTTCATTGCAGGAAACAGCATTTGTTGTGAAATCTGCATGAACAACACCGCGTAGAGCGATAATTGTATAAACTTTGCAAGTTTGTATTATCAATCATGGTTTAAAGAAATAACAAACTGTCTATAAATTAACTCCATTCAGCAACAAATAAATAGATAAATAGATTTAACAATTGACATCACACTTACTTCGTCCTCCTGATCTTGAGCGAGATCCAAAGATTCCAATGCACAAATCTGAGTGACTAATTTATTGTTTGGTAGTTCCTCCAATGAGTATTCGGTCTCCCCCATCAAACAATTTGACTGTTCATCGTAAGCTTGAAACTGAAGAACAGATTCTCGTATCTTGACAGCAGCAATACCGTAAGCTTCCAGCTTCTGGTTAAACCGCGGATTAAAATTTCTTTTAACTGTTCTGGTTTTGTCGTGCCATAGCTGCTTCCCCTTGCAAACAAGTGCAACCATGATTGTTGTGTCTGGCAATTCATCCCTTTTCAATTTAGACACGCGAGTTATATTAATATTTAGCAGCTTTTGTGCAAGATCATAGTAAACAGAAAACTCTAGTTTCCCAATCTTGGATGGCAATTTCTCGTACACTGCGTGTTTTCTACGTTGTCGAGGAGTGAGGCTCTCATTGCTTGTGAACATAATGTCTTCTAAATGAATCGAGGATGATCGTCTTAAGCGGCTTGCCGGAGGAGACAGGGTACCGGCTTGTACATGAGTAACGTGATTTGAATGCGGTAAAACACCCGGTTTGTATTCATTTGTCGCAAATTTTGACGGATCTGAGTTCACACGGATGTCTCTATGCGGCTGTTGCACTGGCACGGCAATTACGGACCCTGGGATTTCAAAACTTGGGATTTCCTTTGGAATGATGGTCCTTGAGCGAGCTGAATGGCTGAAGTCTGTACCGCGATCAGATGTCTTTTCCTGGTTTTGCTCTTTTCGGCGAAGACGGAACTTTCTTATGATAAAGTATGAAACCATAATCAAAAGCGCCCCTCCGAGAAAGAAGAAGACAGCATCTAAACCTGTGAAAAAAAGTTAGCATTACTTCTACATTTTTTTTTGGTAAACAGTTATAAATAATTTATTCCTCTCAGGGAAAAGTATTGGATTAACTCATAGCCTTACCTTTACTCATGTTGTCAGTCGAGATACTTGATTTTCAGATTTTAGCCCTTCATAAGTGTAAGGCAGATGTGCACAGTGTTTCATATTCCATTGGCGGCGAATATGATCGGTTAATCAGCTATTACTCTAATAACAAGCCCGACACATTGTCTTCCGCCTCCTAAAATAAAATTCTAACGCGAAATAACTTGTATTCGTATATTTGTTTATTTGTCAGGTTGTATTGAGCATGAACCAATAAGATTCGAGGTTTCTCGCGCTGATATTGTTTTTCTAAACAGTCACGGATCATTTTCTCGGCCGTGACCGTCTTCCATTGTTTGTATATTGGGCTTAAATTATCATTTCTAAAAATTGAAATTTTGTACAAATTTCCTTATGGTGGAATTTTAACGCGAGAATGAAAATGTTGTAAAACAGGCCAACCATTGCGAAACCGAAAGAGTCATGTTGAAACTTGCACAGAGGTATCGAAACTGTACAATATTGATACCTTGATCGATTAACTTGTTGCGCATCATTTTTATTATTTTGTGGGAATGATCAGCTATTGCTAAATAAAGGAAAACAGAACAAAAATTGGGTCGCCATTTATGGCTCTGAAATGCAAACATGAATATCAAGCAAACCAATGTTTGTATACTAGTCTTTTGTTTTTGACATATAAGCTGAAATTTTGTGAAACTGTTATAATATAAATATAAATATAAATATAATAATAATAATAATAATAATAATAATAATAATAATAATAATAAATATACAGTTATATGGCACACGTTCAACTAACTAATAACAATTTTCAAATGGGCCTTATATTAGGTGAACTGTATTTCAATTTTGAATTGTTTGGTTGCTAAACGATGTTCTGTAGTAAGTTTTATATCAAGCCTTGTCTCCGCTCTGAGTTTTCAAAAGTAAAAATAACTAAAGTTCATAAAATTATCAACTTTTGAATTTGTTGCAATTGAAACAATAAGATTTATTGCATGAGTCTAGCCAGTTTTAAAGAATAATTAAATGACGGTCACTTTTTAGGGCTTCATCACTGAACTGATTCAAAAGTTAGATTGAAAAACATCAATCACTTTCTATTCTTCAACTGAGACAAACAAAATGAACGGTCACTTTATAGGGTTGTATCAGTTAATTCAAAGTCTAGAATGAATAACATCAAGTATTTCTACTCTTCGCGACCGAAACAAAATGAATATTCAGTTTATAGGGTTTCATGGATTCAACTTTGAGACAATTTTACATACATGTAAATCTTCCCGGAAACCCGACACAGATTCTGTTAGTTGTTAAAGTTAGGCCAGTAAAATACAGCTCTGCCACGATGTAATGCCGATAGATAGTTTTTTAAACTAATTTATGTACAGGGGTGCGTTGGTATATAAAGATACTTTAAATGTTTGAATGTTCCTTTCACAAACATTTCCACGTCTGAAAGCTTCAAAGAATCGTTAGTTCATGATACTTGTTATTTTGGGTAGATAAACCCGCATACAGTATCAATAAAAAATTGACATCACAAAAAACTAGAACTGAAAAATTGCTGCCACTAAGGACCTAAGTATAGTTATGTTTAGTTAGAGAAAACGGCTTCGTTACTAAGTAAAAAGCGCAAAACTGGGTGTTTCACTCAGTTTAAATTTAAGTGGTAGACAAAACGGTAGACTTTCGCAAAGTCCTTCCCACGACTTCTTCCGGATGCGGTCCAGGGGCCTTCGGCACTCGAGTCGACTTGTGGCAAGTCTAACAAAACGGGTTTGCAATCAAAGACTGTCCGCAATGTAATTTCTACACACAATTCTAGATGTTTTCTTTCCCAAATACACCCAATTTTTTCTATAAGAACAACTTTATAAGAACAACGAGGCCCAAATTTGGACTTGATAACTGGGCAAGTTTTTGTGGTAGAAAACTTGACTAAACATAGTGATACAGCATAAAACATAAAACATTCAGTGTAAAGACTGCTCAACAAACAATGAAGGTAGTTTCCCTCTAAATTCAGCCGTACAATACATGTGTGGCGCAAGGCGTTTCACTTTCCAATACCTTGTTTTACTTTGTTTTTTCTTCAATAAAAATTGCACACAGAAATAAGAACAAATTAAGAATAAATTGAGGCTGAAGTCGCCAAAAATTTGGGCCTCGGCAAAATTTACTGGTTCTTATAAAAAAGGCGTGTAATACTTAGGCCTATTTCAAATTCCGTGCTACAGTCGAATTGAGATACATAGCTCGACTATAATTCAACTGCAGCACGACGCGGAAAATACAAGTGACGCGTGGCATATTCCACGGTATCTCACTCGAAAGCGTTGCATAACTAGTATCTAGGGCATGCGGGTTGGTGTCAGACGCCGTGCTAAAATTCGAACTTGTCAAATTCTAAAAGTCAAACTTGCCAATTTCGAGTGAGCTATATTATAGCACGACTGCAGCACGGCGTTTGAAACAGACCTTTAAAATTACGTTTAAACGAATGCGCATACTAATGGCGTCGATGCAGGCGGGCTCAGGTTTGATAGCGTCTGCTGTTGAGCAATTTTTGTCTGGCGGACGTTATACCAAACGATAACGCCTGGTTAGCCTAGTTGGTAAGGCGCCAGTCTGCCGTGCGGGAGGCTCGGGTTCGATTCCCGGCCGGACCTCCAC
>JAOCNB020153109.1:0-10232 GCA_026546465.2 Palythoa caribaeorum | reverse complement strand
CCCCACCTCCCCCACAAAAAATACTCCAAAAACTGTATTGTTTGATATTTATACAAAATTTTTTAAAAAAAAAAATTCAAGATAGCAATCTTTCTCATCTTATCTCAGCACGAGTACAAAACTTCAACACTTTTTGAAAAGCTTCTTTGGAGCCAACAATGGCGTCCAAAGTCTTTCTTATCCATCTGGAAATCGTCTTTGTAAAGCATTACTGATGAGATTAGTGACTGCTTGGGGCAACCTGGTGTGGAACAAAGACTTTACCGACCAGATACAAAATCTGCCTCACAACTTGAAAGACGAACAAACGTGCGCCGACATTGCAAAAACGAATTTTTGCCTTCACTACCGCACCACTCAAGAGTTCACTTTAATGGACGTCCGCAAAACCCGTTTTTCAGGGCTTTCATATTTTTCCATTGCGTATCAACTTTTTTGTTTGTGATCATTAGCAGATTTGAGCGCGCGGTTTTTGCACAATTTCACTTTGATCCTTGATTTGAGAAAAAAATGTACCTTTGATTCGCCGCGTTACAAGTCCCGGGGGAGGTTCATGGGGTGTGTAGGGCGCAGTTGGTTAATTGACACATTGAGTAACTACAGAAATAAAGAAATCAAAACGAGCTGTTGCAACGTCTCAGCTGAAAGAAATAAGCTCATTGCAAGACCTCAAATCCTCTCCTCTTGTGTCGCGGGCTAATTCGCGCTGGGCGCTAAGATCAATCCATGTGCAAATACGATGTTTGCTAAGACGATGAAATCCAAACTATATTTGTGTAAACACTGACCTCTCTCCTTAATAATGCAGATAGAAGATGAACGTGCTTTGAGCCAATCAAAACCAAGTTAGCTGTAATTAGAGTCATGTCATTATCTGAAGTTCGTTCACTGCGGCTTATGGAGTTGATAATTAAACAATTAGATAGCCCTTTTAATGTACCGAAGAAAAGTTTAGCGTCCAATCAAAGGGCGCCTTTAATGGGACCGTCAACATTTGCAAATTGAAACGGGTCACTCGCGTCCTTAAGCCCAGTGCTAATAACACTGCACAGCTACAAATAGCCCATAGATCGCAAGGCTTCGAGTCCAATATCATATCGTTAGTCGTGCGGCATTGACACTTTTAAAAGACTTCCAAGATACGAAGCAAGTCCGCGTAAGTGTTAAACTATGTCGCATATCGTTTCATTTATTTGAGATTTCGAGGTATTATTTGTTAACACATGCGAACATTTCTCAGCGTGGTTATATTTTTTGTTAACAGGTACAACTGCACTTCCGTCTGTAAATTTTTTCGAAGTGGGAGCACGTTTTCGCATTAACAAAAGATATGGTACGTATCATTTCTCTTTTAGCCTTAAGTTAACCTCCAGTTTTTGAAAAGCATTACACTAGCATCATCATTTTTGTAGATTTTCTTTATTGTACATTCTCGTGTTGTTTATAATTATTTTCAAACTCTGCATGTATGTGCACCACTTACTTACGAACAATGATATTATTCTTTAAGGCTTCGATTTTTTTCAATATTCAGTCTTAAGTCAAAAAAGCTTCTTCAGCCGAAAGTTAAGAAAAATATGTTAATCATCGCTACGCGCGCGGCGGTACAAAATCATTTTCCATATGTGGTTAAATTTTTTGCAGATTCAAACCGGGACAGTGCTGTGGTTGTTAATTCCAATAATAGCAAAGTTTGTTCATAGCGTCGACGATGACAGAAGCGTGTCGCAGCTGAAATTTCTGACCGAAGAACTGCAAAACTGCGCAAAAGGGCAGGAGTTATTCGACATGCATTTACACTTTGTTGGCGATGTGAACACGACGTGTAATGACGGGACACCCTCGGGGTAAGTTGTCCCATTTTGAAAAACAAATACTCAAATTAAAAGTATGTTGTTTTTCTTTTTGGCGCTTTTGACCACGCTATTTGGCCGGCATATACACTTTTAAAAAGATCAGGCGTGGTTTTACAAACACGTGTGTTAATACCGACAATATACTCTGTTAACCAACCATAGATTAGCGGTATGTAATGGGGGTCCCATGTTTCAAATGTTTTCTGATTTCATGCCTTTAGATTAACGAACAAACAAGCAATGCGTTAATCCTAGACGCTAAACCTTTGTCTAAATAAAAACTAGAAAAGCACCCGTAGCTTTTGAATTTCAAAAGACCTTGCTTCTTTATTTAGATAAGTAAAAATTTCTTGAATCGAGTTATTCTTGTTCACCGCTTCACGTGCTCTTCATTTAATTAATGCAACATATGTCCAAATCCTATTTATAGCCTTTGAAAAAAGAAATGAAAATAGACGCGATATTATAATAACCTTTGTTCAATGTTTAAAAACATATATCTGCGCTTTAGACGGTACTTTTATCAGAATTACTTTTCATTAAAACAAACGTTTAGGAGCTCGGAAAGATACACAGAAGCGTTTGAAAAGTAAACATAAGTGATTTGAAAAAGGTAAAAAATCTTTCGAGTCAAAGGGTCCTCGTAAGTTATGCAGTATCTGTAGTTTTAAAATAAAGAATTACGAGATTATGCATTTGAGATTTCCTTTTGAGTACTTACAAAAACGTGTTTCATTAATAAATTACTTGTACGGATTTTTAATTTTTTTTCTAGATGTGCGCCGATACAAACCTTTGGTGCTTTCACAATATTTTAAGCCTATTTACAAAACACAAATTCTTTGGCACCGCTCGGACAAAATTGTACACAGCATACCGAAAAATGTACATTTAATTTGGATAAATTTAGCGGCGTTGAGCCCCATTTACAATACACAGATTCTTTGGCAGAGCTCGGACAAAAATTGTACGCCGCATACCGAAAAATGTACATTTGATTTGGATAAATTTAGTAGCGTTAATCTCCATTTACAATACACAGATTCTTTGGCCCCGCCCGAACAAAAATTGTACGGCGCATACCGAAAAATGTACATTTAATTTGGATAAATTTAGCAGCGTTAATCCTCATTTACAATACACAGATTATTTGGCAAGACTCGGATAAAAATGTATGCCGCATACCGAAAAATTTGCATTTGGCTTGGATAAATTTGGAAGTGTTGAGCCCATTTAAACTACACGAAATTCTTGGCACCTCTCGAATAAAACCTATGTGCTTCATTTACACGTATGATCCTAGACATCACATGGGAGGACAAGGTAACTAACCAGGATGTCCTACGTCGTGCCGAATTCCTGGCATCGAAGCGCTAATAACCAAAGCACAGCTTCGTTGGACAGGACATTTTATGCGGATGGAAGGTAGTCGCTTACCAAAGCAGGTCTTTTGCTCGGAACTGGCAACGCAAGCGCTACAAAGACACATTGAAGAATTCCCTGCGAGCTTAATTGTAACATCCCAACTGATGGACTAGAGTCACTTGCGAGCGACCGTGCAGCATGGAGGAAAGCAACCTACAAAGGAATAGTGGATCTTGAGGCCAGAAGACTGGATCGTCTCGACGAAAAGAGGAGGAAAAGGAAGGAAAGAACCTCGAAGCCAAACGCAGAATTTACTTGTCCTCAGTGCGGGCGGATCTGTGCTTCGGAGTTTGGCCTGCGTGCCCATCAAAAACGTCACTGAGGCTGTAATCGTTACCACGTTCTCCAGTGATACATTATTATATTAAGAACCAGTAATATTTTGCTCAGGCTCAATGTTCATATTTTTTTCGGCAATTTGAGGCTCAAAATGTTCTTATTTTGTTCTTAACTCGGCTGCCATAGAAAAATCAACTAAAACGCATACATCATGACTGTAATTTTAATTATACATGTGGCCACCGGAGAACAAATTTTGAAGGAGATCTCGATACGACCAATACATGTTTATTGTACAGCTCAGTATTTGTTACAGTGGAGATAATTCTTTCTTAACAGTCAATTCAGCTTCAGATTGTTCTTAATTTGTAGTCTTATTTTTCAGGCGATTCGAGCCTCGCTGTTCTTATTAAGTTTGTTCTTAATAAAAAAAAGTGTAGTCTTTGGTTCTGCTTGTACCAATTTTATCCGACCGTGCCATAACTCCGTGTAGTGTAAATGGTTAAAAGTTAAATAGCTCCACCGTACTGAATTCTATCCATGTAGAAATCTTTATTCAGTTTCGGACCGTCTAAAAAGAGTAGAGTCTTAGCACGGGTACCGAAACTGATATCGTTGCATACACGCTTTTTTTACAAGAACCGGTAAGTTTTGCCGAGACTCATTGTTTTTAATTTTTTGGCGACTTCAGTCTCAATTTGTTCTTAAAATTGTTCTTATTTCTGTGAGCCATTTTTATTGTCATTGAAGAAAAAACAAAATAAAACAAGGTATTGAAAAATGAAACACCTTGCGCTACGCTTGTATTGTACGACTGAATTTAGAGGCGAACTGCCTTCATTGTTTGTTGAACATTCTTCACAGAAAATATCTCCATAGTTCGGTAAAATCTTCCCTTTAATTAAATGCATCGTCCGTGCTAAGCAAATACTTTTTCGGAACTCGCGCTTTGCTCTCTCTCGCCATCGCTCGCGCAAAATTGAGCTGAGAAGAGCGATTTTAAAATCACTCGCCTACTCGCTAAAAAACGCTCATCACATCGGAGAATAGATTAAAAGTTACTTTGTGTGCTTTGTCTTTTAAGATTTGAAATACTTTGTATTCAAACAACTAAAAAAAGAACGTCAATATTCGGATGTAGAGACATTGTGTTTGATATATGGAGGATGTGTTTTATGGCCTTTGTCGTTGATTTCTGTTGCTTCTCTACTCGTACAAATATTTACAAATACTCGTACAATATTTACAAATACAAATACAAGTTTACTTTTGTATAAAGAGTGTGACAAAAGAATATAAGAAACTTTGTGCAATGTCATTATAGATGTTTTTAACCGCTTAATTAACAAAAAAGATTTCTCTCCTCAAATAGTTTAGGCAGGGTTTTTTTTCACTCGCCTAGGATTTTCAAATGGCAATCCCTGGTTTTTTAAGAGCCTTTATTGCTTTTGGTCAGCGCTCCTTTTTGACAGAATGTTTAGCGTTTGACACTCGCATCAAATCAAACAAAAACTACTTTTTTCGCTCCGATAAAATGCAGAGTTTTTAAATTCTGGATATAGCTAAAACTTCGGCTATCGCAAATTGACCTTTAAACCTCTCCATTTCGTGTTTATTGTCAAAGAAGAAGCGAAGACGCCGAGGATTGCGAGGAGGGAGGAAAAAATCGCGGTTTGAGTTTAATATATAAACGTAACAATATCTATGTTTTTGTTCAGTAGTGTGATATGAAAGAATAATTTAAGCACTCTTTCAAAAACATTGGTGTATAATCCGAGCGGGAATTGAACCCACGTCTCCCTGTTTATACTCGTCAGGAGTGCTAATCACTACATTATCAGGGACCACCACGCTGGCAACGTAGCAGTTTCATGATTAGTTGAGTTGGTCAGTGTGTGAAGATTCCCGATTCCCTTTTATTCATTCGAGTGAAATGCAAGCGCGGCCAAATACTACTGTAGTGAGTTTCCTCTCGATACAAGGCTTAGATCTACTGAATAATACCATGCAATTGTGAAAGATATATGAGACAATAGCACGGCTTGGCCCAAGCGTATATGAACATTTATCTACGTTGGTTGTCAGTAGCATGAAATGAAGGAACATATGCACTCGTCCGAAAAAAGTGGTATACTATCAGAACAAATGTTCACGGGAAAAAAATCAGATGGTGATAGCGGGTTATCAGTATTAAAAATCGACCCATCGCATTGTAGTCATGAAATCATTGAGTTGTGGCTTCGATTCACACTCGGAGCAGAATTCTGTCTTTTTCAAGCATTTGTCCTGATAATTATTCCTCTAACGACACACCATGCAGAGTCAGTTTAGTTTCTCTTTGGAGATGAACAAAAAAGTATGCTCCTATTTTTCTTTAGTTCATTTATTTTTTTAGACAAATAAGAAAAAAGCTTAGAACTGAATTCGTTGACTTTATTACAAGAATATTTGACTCTCTACAGGTATTTTCTGAAAACGACTCCTGGAAGTAAACGATGGATTGTGTTTCTAGAAGGTATGATAATCATTTTATACTTTTATCTGTTTTAATTTCGCCGCTTTTCTAGGTTAGTAACGCGTTAAAGCGATCAACTTTGTCATCAGTTAAATTTAGGAAATTTCTTGTTGAGCTTGTGAAACTGAACATCACTGAGTTTCAAAAACGTCTTTAAAAACTTCAATTTCTTCAGCTTTTTTGGTGAAAAGCCAAAATTGTACCCTTACTTAAGGGGAGATTATAGTTAAGATATTGGTGGATAGTTAGGAAATTGGAAGAAGTTTTTGAATAAGAAGATTATTGATTACAAAATGCCAAACCGTCGCTCCTGACCAGGCGGAAGTGCAGCTTTGGTTTGGGGACGGTTTGGCGATTTTCTATCAAATATTAACTTAGCTGCAAAATTAATTTTTAAATTCCCATAAAATACTCCAAAACCTAAACTTCCCTCAAAATTAACAATTGCCCCATTCTCCTTATTCTTCGTATCTTTCTCTAAAAATCTGAAAATATTTCTTAATTTTCTTTCACCTTAGTACTACACAATGAGTCGGAATTGCTGATTTTCGAAATAGATGTACAGAAATCACTGGAACTGTGTCAAAGTCATCAAAAATGTCTTTTCCAACTACAATCCCCCAATTAAAATTGCCCAAAATTTTGATATATTTGTGCATGATATTTGATTTTGCTACACTAAAGGTGACAGTTTCAATGCGTCAGTGTAAAACAACATATCAATTTTTGATTTTGAAGTGCAAAAGATGACCATTAGCAGACCAAATATTATTCGCTAAGTATATGTTTTGTATCTCCTAATTCCTTGGGTTTATTTAATATATATTTGAAACGAAGATTTAAAACTCATTAAAACTATGTCTACACCGTGAAACTATCTTTTCAGCCTTAGCACGTTCTGTTTTTGTTCTTAATTAATGCAAAGGGGACTTGGTATTAGACTAGCATCCAAGGAGTTTGAAAATGCAATGCGGCCGGCTTATTTTCATCATTAGTTATTTTGCAGGCTTGTAGGACCGCGATAAAACGATTTGGGTGACTGGAAACTATATTCAAGTTTTAGTAAGACAAAAAAGGAGTAAGAACACGTTTGCTAGTGGTTGCGATAAATCGCGTTTAAAAATAAACTACTTGTATGATTGTTTTCAAATCAGTGTTGCTCAATCCTTTGATTCTGTGGCTTAAGTCTGCCAAATTAACGTGTCATTTTCAACTGTTATTTTAGAAACAAAAACTGCGCAAGTTGTTACTAAATTCCCTTTCTACACTTTGGCTTTGCACCGAAGATACGTGAAGCAGCGTCGGAAACTATGTGTGCCTTAGTAGGCCTATTTGTACACTCTGAAAATGAAATAAAACATTTTCTTTGCCAAATGTGTTAAAACATTTTTAAAAAAGTTTAAAAACTTTTAAAGATTGTAAACTTAAAACAACAAAAGTTTTTGAACTTAGACGGAGTTAACACGCGTTGAATGTGAAGTCATAGATCAGCTAGTATACCGGCGAGGCGCGAACCTATTTGCATCTCAAATCTAACAAGCCGTGAGTGGAATAATTGTTTTATTAAAGTCAAAAAGGGTTTTCATATATATAATCCCCAGAGACGCCAAAGACAAAAACAGAGCGGCCATGTTGATATCCTCCGAAACAAGAAAAATCATCAAAATTCTTTTGTTCAAGCCAAGGTTCACCAACATGACTGCTATGACGTCAGGTGAAAACCATCTACAAACAAACCGTTCTATAAATGAGTCAAAATGATTTTTAAAATTTTTACTCAAGCGAAACTTGTCATTTATCAGAATCTACAGTCGAAATTTTCATGCGGCTTTCAAACAAGTTAATTTGAAGTTTGCGTTTCTTGTGCACATCACCAGCACTCGCAACGTTTGTCAGTGTACGGCTTTCGAAATGGAATCAAACAAAAGCAAACACAGCTAAATTTACTGAATATCGGGTCTCCAACTATTGATATTGGTGTGTTTTAGTGGAAGCGAAAATTGCAACATGCCTTTGGTGCAATGTTTCCTTAAACGAGCAGTCCCGCTGTCTTATCGACGTCTGTAAAAACAATTCAGTTATACTCCTCCAGCTTTTTTATCTCTTAATTGAGTTATTGAACTTGCATTCGAGTAATTTTAAACAAGGTAGAAAGTTTTAAAAACTTATTTTACGGATTGAATTTTAGCTTTTGACAGTTACATTAAATCAGTTTAGCTTTTGACTGCTGAAAATTACTCTGCTCGTGTTCTACAATTTTAAAACAGTTCCGTTCTCAATAAAAAAGAAAAGGTTTTGTTGAATAACGATTATAAAATAGTACGGAGACGAGCTCGGAAAAAAACGGAGTTCAAGATGGAATCGAACCCATGACGTTCCGTCCACTACTCGGAAGCTGTTCCACTGAGCTGCATGTGTTGCAGGGTAACCCATATTGCCGCAAAGTCATTAAGATTTCGTGCACAATTCATTTTAAATAAGCCACGAATGAGCGCCGCACTTGAGACACGGAAAATTTAGTGAAAAAGACATTCGAAAATACTCGCGTATCACAATTCCTTGTCCTAACGAATTTGAATCTTAACTAGGAAATTAAAACTGTACTCACTTGTGTTTGTCAAGTGCACAAACTTAAACACTCGACTTGACCAGCTAGAAACTTGCTCGAGTTCTGAGCTATTGTAGATAGAATTGATGGCTAAAGTCCAGACTTGCTAACACTATAAAATCCACAATAGAAACTGACTTAAATAATGGCAACGGACTAGTTAGAATACATAGAAACATGCCAGAATCGAATGGGTGGATCCCTGAACTGACGTTATCGTAGGAGGGGTCGTGGGCTAAAATAACAATTATTAGCCTGTCGTAATAATTAGTCTAATTACTTGGGCTTGGTTTGAAGGGAAGTGCTAAATACGAAAAACTTTAATCTAACCATGAACAAAACTCCAATGGAGCACGCATTTGGCGTCAGCACGTTTGTCAATCTGTAGAAATAAGTCAGTCTACTTTTTGATGTTTTCCACCGTAATTACAAAGACAATGACGGAAAAAATTTTATGAAATGAACAAATCTCTCCTTTTAATACTTCTGAACATTTACCAACACCGATTTCTTGTTTTCAGTGCCCTGATAATCCTAAGGTCCGCACAATGAAACTCAAGATTATAGCAACTCTATCGCAATCCGAGTAGGATTTGGAGTCTTTAACAGGCATTTCAAAAAGGCAAAGGCAATGCAATTAAATAATAGGAAAATTCTATCAAAATTTAAAAACGTTCAGGAGTAATTCGACAATAATAAGGACAATATTTAAGTAACGAAAATATTGAAACTCTGATGCACACGCAAATTCATTAAAATGCAAAGAGCTTCAGGGTGAAGCAAAATTATATTTACAAGCGACAGAAAACAATTTAACAAAATAGGTTTGAGAACAAAGAACTTTTATTTGCCCTTAGAACACTCTATTCAAACATTTCGATTTTAGTTTTAAAATAGTTTGTTTAGTTTTGTTCTTCAACAAAAGTTTCAACAAAAACAGAGCTTAAAACTGTTTTAAAATGATGTCTTGACAGATTTTCCACAAGCTATCGAGTCTTCAAGGGCGTTTAAAACAAATTTATCATAGCGAAAAAATCAAACTATTTCGGCAATAAAAACACACATGAACACTAAGACCTTTACGCGAAAAAGTTGGAGATGATTTGAAAGCGATAAAAAATAATCTTTTATACCGCTCTAGATTAGCAAAGGGCAATTTAACTATAATTTGACTTAAATTCATTTTTCAATTTCAACTTTTTTTTGCTAAACTTCAAAAGTTGGGTAGGTCCGCCACTAAAGATATAGCCGCTGATAAGTGGAATGGCTAAACTACAATAAAATTATTTTATCATGGCCATCACATTATTTAGACACGGTTTCATGACGAGCTTAGGTCGCCAAAAAAATTTATGCAAATGAGCTTACGGTGATTTGAAATCACCCTTGGCTTATTATTAACCGTAACACAAGAACACATTTCGCAAGTTTAGGTGTCGCCGACATCGCTCAAGATGGCCGTTTTAATTGGATTATTTCAACAGCTCTAAGTCACAAAACGCATGCAGAGAGAAAAACAAACCTTTTTAGTGTCATCGAATAATAAAGT
>JAOCNB020153078.1:0-10236 GCA_026546465.2 Palythoa caribaeorum | reverse complement strand
GTCTCTTTGTACGACTCGTCAGTTTTATCTCTCCGTGGATATCACTCGTAGGACGGTTCTCAAGTCTCTCCAGGCGAGCCAACATATCTCTTTGTAGTTTCAACAGATTCTCTTCCGTCGCCTTACCAGTGATCATCTTCTCAAGTCTATAGTCCTTGTAGGTCAGTAGAGAAACTGAGACGATCAGAAACAAGAGGTTTGTGACGGTTAGAACGTGAGGCAACTTGGAGGGAGATTCTTTGATACCCACCATCGCTAGTCAGTTGGAAATTTACGCTGAACGAATTCAAGATCTGTTAAATGGTTAAATAATAATTTAACCCACAATTTTTCCGGATGTTCTTCAGAGTATTGCGGCCTGTTTTAACACCAACGGAAGTTTTTATTCTCAGCCAAAACTGCATGTGAAAATATCAATATCATATTTCAGATATATTTTATACCAAGTTGTCCCTGTTACATACCATTGCAAATATCAAACATAAAATTAATCGTTCACATTGATCAGGCTGTTGAACACGTAAAACAAAATCGTTCACAGTTATTTTCAGTTTTGGAAAATCCTGTATTTCACTATATGTTGACATGTCACATTTCAGCTCTGTATTAATGAGTTCTTTTCTTCCATATTTACTCGAAATATTCAACTCGGGTAATGAAAGACATTGTAGCTGTTGTAAGCAGCGTTTGAATAAATTAAGTGTTAACCGAGTTAAACGGTACAAACTGTTATATATCCAACCAAGAATAAGTTGGCTTCCTATCAGTTTGCACGAACATTTTGTTTCAGTTCAAATACGTGCAAATATTCTGAGGTCAACTAGTAATGCTTCCCCGTTTCAGCAAAAATAGGCAGAATACCGGGAAATCAAGGTAAAAAGCGAGACCGCAAACGTTACCTTTTGATCCGATGTAAGTGAACTCAGTCACGTTCTAACAAGCTGCAGCAATAACGGCAAGATCCATCTACAAATTTCGTTTCATTTCTTTTCACAACCAAGTTTAAAGTTGGTTATAAAAGCCAGGTCTTGTTTTGGTAAACTTAAGACACCTGATATCTGAATACATGTCAGTTTGGAATATCATGAAACCGAACTTTTTAAACCTGGCTTAGCTTCGTTGGCGAACAGAACGAAGAAATATAAATTAAAAACCTTAAAAAAAATGTCTTTTAAAATATTTTTGTATATTTATATTTTTTACAAATTAAAATAGGGTTTTGGGAAATCAAGATGAAAAAGGCAATTACCTACTGCATTGATCCGAAATTGGAACTGAGCCATGTTCCAAAAAGCTGCACTTTAAAAGTCTTAAGCCCGGTTCAAACATCGAACTTTACATGTGCTAATACTAATTATTAGCTGAGATTGGGCACATGTAAAGTTCGATGTTTGAATCAATTAGTTTTGACATATTTGTATTGAGATCGACCTGCCGTTTTATTCTACTGGGCTTGTCGAATAGAACGACAAAAGATCGACTTCGTTTCAAACATAACACTGTTACAACATGTGCCGAATCTAATGCATTCGTGTATAAATACATTAAATACTAGTAAATTAATTTTTATCCAGAACTCTGCACGTTTCCTATTTTTGTCATGCGCACACAACTTGTTTTGATCATTTCGAACACTTTTTTGTTTTTAACACATTTTGAATTCATCTGTGATCTATTACTGAACAGACGCACGGGAACATGGAATTGATTTGTTAAGTGTCTGATTTCTTGGGGTCTGGAATTATTTATTAGGGAGCACGAGAAGATGTTGAATTCTAAGCACTGACATTTATATGAAAATCTAACATAGATGGATAGATTGTGCTTTATTAAAAAACCGGCATCTCCACTTCCATCTCACACATTTTTTGGTTTCTTTTGGAAAGACTCTCAAAAGTTGGTTGCGGTCGAATCTTTATCCCCTCCGGCCCTCCCCAAACTAAGGATGCAAAATGTTGGAAGCAGCAAATATTATAAAAGCATGTTAACACGTCACTACAGGTTTAACCAATAACGACTTTACTAATTTATTGAGTGGCAGCAACATTAAAAACAAACGTTTCTAAGTCTACGAGTTGCGTTCATGTAGACCTCGATGGCTTGCCTTAAAGTTACTATAAACATCTAGTTTTGCAAGTCTATATACTTGAAGAAATGCCGAAATACACACCATCACATGCGATGAGTTGGGTTTTATCAAGTTCTCATAGGTCAATCCACGGCGTCCGTCATGGGTTCGATTCCCATCAGGAGCTTGGTTTAATCCCTTTCTTTAAACAGATATCCTTGTTCTCAAGGTTAATTCAAGTGAGTGTCATTATGTCATAAACCAACTCAATGACCTTGCTCGCCATATGAGTTCTCATAGCTCAGTAGCAGAGTAAGTGTCCGTTTTGTGTTGGAAATTAAAGATCGTGGGGTATATATAGCATGGAGTTTTCCGAGTTTCTTTTTCTCCGGCATAATTTCATATTTGTTTATTTACTCTCGGCCTTTACTATTAGTTTTTATACCCACTTATTATAAAATAACCATGAGCCGAGACTGCTTTTAACAAAATGTCGTTTCATTTTTTTATTTTTAATTCTATATAAGTTCGTGATACTGAATATATGATTGCAAATTTTTTGCCTCAAACAAAATCCAGCAAAAAACTAGTAAAAATTTATTATCAATTATAAACAAAAAATTTACAGAAAATGTAAATTCTTGTATAACTGTGTATATAAAGAACCATTAGGCTTTAGCTATCTTTTTAGTGTTCAGTTGTTTAGTGTAAGGTTAAAATTTCAAATTGAAACGCTGTTCCTGGTCACACAACCAGAATTAAGAAACTGTACAGTATTTTTAAAAACAGACATCTTGGCCGCTATACTAGCTGTGGAAAAACATTTTAAATGTTACAGAAAATTTTAGTTCTGACTCGTAGAATCTGTGTTGCCGTTAGTATAGCATTAGTTTTGAATTTACTTTATTTTATAAAGAATTGTACAGAAAAGTTTACACTGGCCAGAGTGGTGTTTTTTACTGAAACGCTGATTAGGTTAAAACACAACCAGAGACCATGCAGTGTTTCTACACACCACAGTAACGAAGGCTGCAACAGTTCGTTGGAGTCAGTCTGTACACGTAATAGGATCCACAATTCTGCACGTGTATCGTCTCTGTGTATCCACTGATAAAACATCCATGATCTGTACACCCAAAACACACCTGACGAGTTACTCTTCCTTCGGCTACACTAGGGTGCGAACCTTTCATCCATCCAACCTACCCATTCTGTGTCACTTACAGTTTTATGTCCCCGGCAGACTGTGTTGATACGTGTACCCGCAGCTCCACTAAAACGATACCAACCTTCACTAAGGCTGTTATCACACCGATGTGTTTTAAACCTCGTTTTTCTAACTGTGTAATGGATACATTCTGTAAAACAGTGGAAACAATGAATTCAGCAAATTAGAAACATTTGAACTGTCGGTCCTTGCCAGACTCCTATAAAATGGAGATACCACGATACATGAATTTTTTATAAGAACCATTTTGTATAAAAATCAATAACAGGAAAGCTCAGATTTGCCCCCAATTAATGAAAACCCGAAGCTCGTTTTCAGCCGTAAACGCTGACGGCTTTCGAAGTGCCTAGTTTTGTAATCGCTTACATAGTTTCTTCGTATGAACACTCGTAGATACTTATTTTTGTTAACGTTAGATCATGTGACTTGTTTTCAGTCTTATTTTAGCAAAGAAAACAACTGATATGGCGGATTCAATATCGTCACTGGGCATATTTACCGGTGCCAAGGATCCATAAGACCGTTGGAATTTTTCGTAATATTTCAGTGACAGACGATATATGTGAAAACAATGTGGAAACGAACGTGTTACTTTTGATCGTTTTTAAACCATCAGTATATACCTAAGATGGGACCTAGATATGTGTAAATGTAAATTTCCTTTTCATTTAACGATCTTAATCCAAAACTGCTTATACATACCCTCATAAGAGTGTCATCTTCACTTTATATTCTAGTGGGTGAAGTTATCAGGTAAACGTTTGTTTATTAGAATAAAACACATTTTTATAAAACAGGGTGTCATCTACACTTTTTGCGAAAGCCAATTTTGTTAAGATTTTAATAACATTTTTTGACTGTTAGGTTTATAGTTTGAATGGGCTGCTATATTTGAGATGGAATGAAGTTTATCTCTAGTCACCAGTTATACCACATTTACCATCTGAAACTCTGTATAAACTTAGATGTTATGGATAGAAACTCGGGATTTTAATTATTCCTTGAAACCTCCGATTCCGCGTTCCGCTGTTCCATCATTTTTGCTGAGATGGCATCTACGGATGTAACACTTTACATTCTAGTCAGACATATTATAAGGTAAATGATTGTTAGCTTAAAGAATCATTTCTCCCGGTCTCAGAAAGTATCGTAAAATAGTGTAACAAGTCACATGAATCAATAATTGCATATAATTCGTTTTTAATATATAGCAAGCATTGATCATTGGGCGACAGCAGTTGTATTGATACTGTTTCTGATTGAATTTGATAATTTTGACAGCTGTTTTAGATTTGAACGAACGCATTACCGAACGTATTCCTATCTTCAGCCTGGTAATTCAGTCTGAACTGGGTTCAACGGTACAAACTGTTATCTATCCATGAACGAGTTGGCTTCCTATCAGTTTGCACGAAAGTTTGTATTATACAAACACGTGCAAATATTCTGGGGTCAAAATAATGTTTTCCCATTTCAATCAAAGGTAGACAGAATTTTTGGATATCAAGGTAAAAAGCGAGACCGCTACGTCTTTTGATCCGAACTAAGTGAAACTGAGTCATGCTCTAACAAACTGCAATAATAACCGCAAGAACCATCTACAAGTTTCGTGTCATTTCTTTCCAGGACCTATTTCAAAGCTAATTTTGGTAAACTTTAAACACCTGATATCAATGTCAGTTTGGATACCATAAGCCTAGCTTTTTTAACCTGGTTTGGGTTATTGGGTAACAAAACCTTTTTCATCTTTTCCCATTCTCTCGTATAGGGCTAATGATAAATAAGTAAATTATTACACTTACATTGGGCAATAATCAATATAAATTTTCTATTGCGCATTACAATGATTACAAGGTTTGATAGTTGAGGGTCTTAGAAAGTCCGCTACAATGGCTCACAAATAATATCATTATATGTGAGCCGCTGTATGGCTGCATGGTTTCCCTAACCGACGTCGCCGCTCGTTAAAGTCTATAGCTACTGAACAGATAGCTCTGTTCGGAAGCTACATTCAAGTGGCTGCCTCTGTTTCATAACCAAAGTTAATGAGCTTTGCTCGCCGTATGAGTTCACATAGCTCAGTGGCAGAGGGTCCGATTAGTAGGGGTATCGAATGGTCCCATTTAATTTAAAAGTGCTCGCACACTTTGGCCTTTGCTCGAATTGTTCGCAAAAATTACACGGATGCTCGCTTCCTCGTGCTCGCAAATTAAATTTTGGCAAGTGTTAGCATGCTCAGATTCTCTTATCTAGAATGTGCTCAAGTTCTTGAGATTTCGTTATTTCATAATCCTTCCTTGTAGTTATTTTTTAGTTAAATAATCGATAAAGCAGTTATGCTATTACTAGCCACAAAACAACTATTCATAAAAGAAAGATGACAGCTAGCTTAGTACACGAAGTAAAAAGTTACAAATAGCGTATAGTTACATATATGCTGCTCGCAAAACAAAATCGACAACTGCTCGAGCTCGCATAAACAAACACACTGCTCTCATGCTATCAAAGACCATTCGATACCCCAATTAGTGTGAAGAGGATCGTGGGGTATAACTCGGGCTTTTCCAAGTTTTTTTTGTCTCAACATAATGTCATATTTTTTTATTCACTGGTCGTCTTTTATTATTAGAATTCACACTAACTTATTATTAAATGATCTATGAGCCGACACTGCTTTTACCAAAATACCGTTTCATTTTTTATTTCTAAACTCGCTATGATTACAAATTTTCGAGCTTAAAAGAAATCCAGCAAAAAAACTAGTAAAAATTAATCAGCTATTGTAAACAAAAAATATACAGAAAATGTCAATACTAGATCATCTATAGCAGTTGTCTTGTATAACTGTGTATATGAAGAACCATTTGGAGTTTAGTTATCTTTTTAGTGTTCACTCGAGTGAAGGTTTTAAATTCAAGAGTGAAACGCTGTTACTGCATGGTCAAACAACCGGAGACTGCACAATGATTTTAAAAATAGATATCTTGCCCAATGGAGAAAAAATCTGAGAAGCTTTACTAGCTGTATAAAATTTTTTTTAAAAGTTGCAGAAAATTTTAGTTCTGACTCGATCGTAAAATCTGTGTTGCCGTGAGTGTTGGATTCGTCTTGAATATACTTTAGTTTATAAAGCATTGAACATAAACAAGGTTTACAGAGAGTGGTTTATGAATAACACACTGTTTAGGTTCAAACACAACCAGAGACCATGCAGTGTTTCTACACACCACAGTAACGAAGATTGCAGCCGTTCGTTGGAGTCAGTCTGTACACGTAATAGGATCCACAGTTCCGCACGTGTATCGTCTCTGTGTATCCACTTGCACAACACCCACGACTATCTCTTGGTTGTCCAAAACACACCTGACGGGTCACCCTACCCTCGGCCACACTAGGGTGAGAACCTTTCATCCAACCTGCCCAGTTTGTGTCACAAGCAGTGTTAATCCCCCTACAGACTGTGTTGATACGTGAGCCCGCAGCTCCACTAAACCGAAACCATCCCTCAGTGAGCTGGCTGTCACACCGGTATGTTTTGTACCCATATCCCACATTGCGGTTTGGCTCGTTTATAACTGTGTGATGGATACATTCTGTAAAACAATGTAAAACAATAAATACAGTAAACTAAAAAACTTTTGAAATGCCGGTCGATGCTAGGATTATGACATAGAAATAAGACATTTTACAAGAACCATTTTATATAAGAATTAAGAACAACGAAGCTCTAATTCAGTTACCTAAAACTAAAGAACAATTTAAAGTGTCCGCATGGCGAAAAAATTTTGATTTGATTTTGATATCTCTAGAATACGTAGACAAGTATTCTAAAACAGGTTTTTTTGATTACGACACATTTTCACCACAAAATCGACCATTAAAGTTCCCGCGCCGGCCACGCCCAATGAAGATGACCGGGAGTTGCTAAGTCTGGGTCTAAAACAGGCTGTGACGTCATTTCAGGAATTTTTTAACTCTTCAATTCAGTGTTTTAATGTATTTCCTAACAAACCCGATCATTTTTCGATTCGTTTTAGAAAAAAAATGATCGGGTTTGTATGGAAATACAATAAAACACTGGAAAAACTTGCTGGAAGAGTACGCGATTTTTGAAGTGACGTCACAACCAGTTCTGGACCTAGTGCTTAGCAACTCCCGGTCATCTTCGTTGGGCATGGCCAGCTTTAAAGCTCAATTTTGTGGCGAAAATGTGACGTAATCTAGAAATTTTTAAGAATACTTGTCTATACGTGAATTTTAATGCTGGAGAAATAAATATAAGTTATAATAAAAACATCTAAGGTTAAATTTGTGCCAAGGCGGCTTGGCTCGTTTATAACTGAGTGTGTGATGGATACGTTCTGTTAACAGTGCAAAACAGTTCACTAAACTATTCAAAGTGCATCCTGTGACATGTTGCCAGAACAAGTTAGCTCTCGATATTAATTATCATTGTAAAAAGAAAGCTATACTTAATTAAAATTTAATTTTTTTTATAAAAAGGTTTTAAAAGTATGCTTGTGCCGGCTGAGAGGTCCGTGTACAGTGAAAACTTGTAACCGAGGTTAATGAATTTATCTCCACAGGCTTTGCTAAAATCAAATTTTTAATGGCTGTCATTTTGTCACAAAATTCAACCCTAAGCTTATAGTTCACGTTTGATACCCGAACACTTGAAGCAGGGCACCGGCTAGAAGCGATGTTGCATTTATTCTCAACTCTAAAATAACATAGCAGTACACGAGTACACCCGGGCTCTCAGTCCGGCGGGAGCGCGACTCACATGCGTGTGTAACGGTTACATAACACATTCAGACACTGGATACTCACGGTTTTCAATGAAAATTTTGAACAAACTGATACAGTGTACGGTGGTTTAAGTAACCGTGATAAAGTTATAAATGCGTTCACACTAAAAACAGAAAAAATAGGAACCAAGTGTAAATATCAGTCTATGCAGCATCAGTTGAAATTTTTCTACCTTTTAATCACATACGTATACACAAAAACGATTTGAATATGCTCGGATTTCATCTACCAATCAAAAGTGCACTCTCTATGGTTACCATATGTTAATTAGCCGCGAAGTAAACTGGACCTACTTACATTAAGCGTTACTATTTTCGAAAACCTCCTTTTGGGATCCTTTATTAAATACCCGATTTACAAAATCAACAGCCTGGAGACCGTTTTCAAAAACCTCCAGTTTCGAATTCCAAAACGCCGTTTAGGACACGTACACGGAAGCCATGTTTCGGGAACAGAATCTCCGTTTTCAAAATTATCCAGACACCCCTGAACAGAATTATAATTAGCAGTAAAAACTGTTGGAGCTGGATTTGAAGTTAGTTTGTTATTTATATAAAAAAAAATCCATGAACACGATAGCTATGTAGAGCCGTACGCCTGAAGAACTTAAAAAGAGATATGGCAGTTGGGGACTATCAGAAACCACAAAAACCGCGTAAAAGAATATACGAAACTGCAATAAGTTTTGATCAAAAGTGCACAGAAAATTCATCAAAAACAAAACTTTGTCTAACCCTACTTACAAAACAGTTGATTACTGAACAGTTCTAGCTGTATTTCCCAAAAAATTGCGAGGAAGCTAAGTCAAGTAGGGGTGGAGAGTGTAAGAGCTAAACATGAAAACCTTATTTAACAGCGTACTTTACTGCCAAAATCACTTTATACTTTCATTATAATATCAAATAATTTTGGAAAAATAAATTTGTGTCTGCAGATTTACTCACCAAGGTCAGCAACGTAATTAAGAGGAATGCACAAAGGTAATGATGAGCTCCAAGTACCATTGGCTGAACAGACTGTCATCTGTGATCCTACAGGTGTTAAACCATCCTTACACGAGAACATCACCACATCACCGACCTGGTACGTGCTACCAATCTTGAATCCATTGGATGGAGTTCCAGGGTCGACGCATTTCGTCAGCTCTAGTAAAGGTAAATATAGTAAGTTGGTAGACACGACGGGTTTAAAGATATTTATTCTAAAATCATTGGACCTCAAATGCTACACAAACTGAAGCTCTGTTAAAAGTATCTGGAGCATTCATGCAATACTCTGAAATAAAAGGAAGATGATTGTCATGTCTAGCAAAGTAACTCTTATGGCTACTCTGAGGTTCGAGCGAAAGAAAGTGTTTTTTGGTCACGTTATTATAGCTGTTGACTATCTTCGGAAAACAATGATGGAAGTTCTTCGTTTTCATTGTTGTTAAAAACTAGAAGAGCCATTAGGGAATTTGCCCAGATAAAGAAGTCATTTATAGTTATTCAATTTACACTTAGCCAATGTCACAAACACTTACCTATCTTCGTGGTTTTCTGTACTGAGTCACCGTAGATATTTGCAGCCTTACATCTGTACGTCCCTTCATTTTTAAGGTTGAAGTTTTCTATAATAAGTTCGCTGACTTGTCTGTTACCACTACTGCTAGTTTTAGCCTGACCAATGACAAGATCATCCTTGTACCACGTGACGGTAGGTTTGGGAGCACCCTTTGCTTCACACGTGACATTTACTGAATCTCCAACACGGGTAACGTTATACACCGATGGAGGAGAAACTGTGAACGTGGGAGGCACTGAAACAACCAAACACAGAATATGTATTATCATAAGAAAAGTACTTCAATTTTCTGTGGGGAAAAAGTTCAATTTTCATTGAGCAGGCATCAGAAAAGCTACGATTCTTGTAAAAGAAACCGTCAAACGATGTCACTTATGCTTATGGCGTATCTTTCATACTAAGGGAATATATTTTAAAAGAAACAGTATTTACTCTTAAATAAGAAAAAAACGCTTTTCGCTTTAAATTAAAGATTTAATCACTGTTACTCCAAGTAGTTCTTCAGCGAAACAAATAATCGTCCTTAAGCGCGTTATATATTTTGATAGAGCAAGATCACGTGACCGTA
>JAOCNB020153045.1:0-10238 GCA_026546465.2 Palythoa caribaeorum | reverse complement strand
TCATCATCATCATCATCATCATCATCATCATCATCATCATCATCATCATCATCATCATCATTATTATTATTATTATTGTTGCTGTTGTTGCTTTTGATAGATAAATTCTTTTCCTTCACCAGGATCTTGGCAGCAAAGAACTAGCTGGGGAATGCTATCTTGTCGCACAGATTGTTAGAGTAGGTAGGGTCGCTTGACACTTGGTCACTTTTCTAATTTCTGTTACAACCAGGGTTCGCACGCGACTTGAAAGCCCTTGAATCTCAAAATAAAAATTCAACACCTTGAAAGTCCTTGAAAATTGCAGTCAGCACTAGAAAGTCCTTGAAATTTGTTGCTAAATTCATCCAACTAAGATTCTAGTGTGCCTTATATGAAAATATATGCTACTGTCAGCAACGTAGCAACACGTAATAGTGAAAGAACAAATAAAAACGATTAATCCTTTGATTTTGCAGTGCGCGGAAACCTTGAAAAATGGAAACTATATGTCCTTGAAAGTCTTTGAAAAGTCCTTAAATTTTTAGTCCAAAAAAGCATATGAACCCTGTACATCAAAGTGATGCAAAAGCAAGGAGGGACAAATTATATTAGTTGATCTAAATTGAACACCCTCTCTTGATTTTGTTCCTCGTTTTTCTTGGATTTTCATCAATAAAATAATTAATCATCTTAAGAAACTAAAATAGAAGATGTAACCAAGAATTTGTTGTAAATTTCGTTCACAGGGAAAATGCTTACTGACCAGTCAGCTAAAAAGGTTTCATCTTTGTTCTTTAGAAGGCCATATGGCTGTGCAAGTAAGTGATAGTTTACATGTTACTGTTTTTAATAATTTTAAAATATCAACATATATAGCTTATATAGTAGACAGATAAAATTAATGTGCTGGAATGTTTATACGAAGCACAGTCCATGTGCTGATCACTTATTCTTATTTTACAGTTGTACTTTAATAACAAATGATGTGTAAATTATGTATACTGGAAGTAGTATAAAAGGAATTTTTCACTTGGCTCAAGCTGTTTTTCTTAGAAGAAAAAATTCTCATTTGAGTTCCCACATGGCTCAGTGGGTAGAGCACTGACTGGTAATCATAGGTTTGATTCTTATTAAGGAAGTTTCTGGTTCACCTTGAGACAAGTAAGTTACTTTCAAGATCATAACTTTCTGTTTGCAGTTAAGGTGAGGGCAATATGATATGATATTTCTTCCTAGTGGAAAATACTTTTTACAGTGTTAATTGCAATTATTTCATTTCATTCATGCACAGCATTAAAAATAATGGGAGCCTAACGGGCACCTAGAACAATTTCTTAGGTTTAGGAACCCAAAACTAGCAACACCAATGGCTCAAACGTATTCGAGTAAAGTCAGTCTCCAGGGCAATGATGCGAAGACAGACATGGCAAAGGACGTCATGTTACACAATGCAAAATGTCCTGTTTTGGAAAAATGACAGCATTGTGAGCAAAAACTTGATTCTGCAACTTTTAAATTCAAATTTCTGAAAAAAAAACAACTTTAGTTTTTCATTATTTTCTATAAAATATGAAACACTTTATCATATAGCTGAAACATGCTATCGATTCCAGAACTTGTTTCTTTGAACACGAAAACTTCGTGAACCAATGCAGGTTCCAAGGTGACTCGCCCTGGTGGCCTGGGGAGAAATCTGGTAGTCTCTGGTTCCCAGGCTACCATTATTTTGATCCCTGCATGCAGATAATACTTCTAGACCTATCACGTTTTTCTCTGCAACAAAGCAGGAAATATTATGTATATTAGCTATTAAATAATTTTCTTTTAGTCCTGGATATTACGGATGTGTTGAGAGGTCAGTGTGAAGAAACAGACAGGGAACACCATATGCCAGTTTTCACGTATGTATCAAATATTCATTCGAAGAGCTTGTTTTCTGTGAATAACTTGCAGTTGGTCGTGAAGTCTCAACATCAGTAATTTAAAATACTATTATCTTTAGGCAGGACGTGTCCTTCATTGGAAAACACATTTAGGCCTCCTGAAGGTGGCTGTTTTATTTTTGTTCCCTTTTTTTGCAACAGTGTTGCAATGCTTTGTAACAATGAAAAGTGTGAAGATCTACAACAGGTGCCACAAACTATGAGGCTCTTTGAAAGCCCTTGCTCGTCATTCTCGATGAGAGAATCCATCCATCCATCAGTGTTAAGGCCATCCTCTTTTTTATTATTTTCACGAGAGTTACGATTAAATTTACATATGCACTCTTCACTCCCCGTTAAAGTGACAGATCTACGCTGCTGCTTTCCACCTTTTTACAGAAATGGGTCAGATTTTTCAAAATAGCAATTTAACACCTTACATGCCTTACAACACTTTGTCAACTTAAATAATTGAATGAAGATGTGAATGTGGAAAGTAATTTAGGAAGTTACAACCCAGAACGTTTTCAAAGAAAGCGTGCACAACTGACCCCCAAGTACAGCACTGTATGGGAAAATACTTCCATCGTTTAATTTTTCTTTCTTTTTACTCCTTTTGCAGATGTAGTGACACAGACTATCCAACAGTGCATGAAAGTATATTAAGGAAACAGAGCAGCAAGTATAACGCTACCAACTTCGGTAATAACACTTGTTGCTTGTGTTAAAAAAGCTAATTAAAGTGGAAGTAACACAGGGGTATCTCCTGGAGCTACCATTTGCAAACCCTTTTAGCTCCAAGCAACCTATCAGCATCTCATTTCTCCTTATGCCATACTAAATAGTAGGTATTATTTGGTAATGAAAAATAAGGCATTGATCCAGAAATTATATACTGAAGATGAAAAGCAAAATTCTCCAAAGCTGCCTCTATGAACAGAGTCGGACTAAGTTGGGAGAGTTTCTCATTATATCATTGTCATGTTTGGGGCTTAAAGGAGTTAATTACTGCAACACACTCACAAGAAATACATAGCTTACATGTTTGATTGAACACAGGGAAACTAATGCTAAATGACAATTAAGATGGTCTATGAAAAGAGTGGCTTCGACGTCTGATGTAAAAAGAGTGATAGTTATCGATTGCCCTAAGTTACTTCCACGGGCAGTGAGGATTTGAGTCAGAAAATGGTGGAGTTTTATTGTCCGGGTCTGTGTATTCCTAAAAAGGGCTGTTGTGGATGATATTTACATATGATCCAACAACTTGAGTGGTAGTCGTCTTCAGAATCAACGTGCTTTTTGTGTAGCTAGTAGCAGATCGTATAAGTAATCAGGTCTGTAGAGAGTTGATAATGTTGGTTGTCTGTCATGTAAGCCATGATTTTATTGGCCAAGAAGACTGGTGCGTTGCGATACTCATCATAATGTGTGTTGTAAGTAAGATACAGTAGGTCTGTTATGTGTTTATTGTCTTAGTGTTGTTAATGAGTCGTTTGTACATTGTGTAGATATCAAAATCCTCGGTGATTACACACATAACGAAAATTGTTCATGAAGATGTTATTGATTCTCATCAACAGGCAGTAAGGACATCGAAGTCTTCATTGGTTACACGTGATTTAAAATTCTTTCTCTTCTTTTTGTAGGAATCTACGCCACAATGCGAATGCTCCATGGTGAACTTGATGAGGTAGAGTTTTGTTTATCCCTGAAAGACATGTCCATTGTACTTTGCTTTAACAACTTAATTTTTCCCAAGCTAACATCCCATGTATTTTAACAAAAAAAAAATGATTGTAAAGAAGCGAAAGGTATATAGCTTACTGCTAAATTATAAAACCTTTGTGCTTCATTTACAGCTTCAGCAGGAGAATCCATTATTGTTACCAAAGGGAATTCCAGTAACAAGGAAGCTTGGATTTCCAGAAGTTATCATGCCAGGTTAATATTGGTCTCCACAAAAATACAACTGTAGAAGATACTATAAATAAAAGTAACTTAGGAAGTGGATTAGTTCCTTTTTTGTATCTTGTAATTAATAAAAGAAAAAGTGAATAATTTTTTTAAAGTGAATATTTTTTTGCTTTTTTGTAGCTTTTTGTGTACTTTATACAAAATGGCAAATGAAATTTATGGCTTGGGTGTCTAAAAATCGTATTCTCAGAGACTGGATACGAGTTTGGATATATTGGTTAAGTAGGAACTAAGATTGATGGCAAATGCTCAATTTTTCTTGAAAAACTAAAATATTAGTATTTAGGTTTGATGGGAAGTGTTATCAGTATTTTGTATAATTGATTTTAGAATATACTGAAATAAGTTTAACTAGGGTAGATGATGGACATAATTACCAGTTTGCATTCTTGGAGTAGTGGAATAAGTATAACTAGTGTGTATGGGGCTGATATCAGTTCTTGTGTAATACACCATTTTACTATTGCAAATATTTGCTAGATCCATTCCTTTGTGGGGGCAAAAAGTGATGTTTATGCTGAATTAATGAGCCCAAATTTGACCGAGCAAAGGTTTTACCCCCACAATGGAATGGATCTAGCAAAAATCTGCATTAGTAGAATGATGTATTTTAGCCTTCCTTCTGTATCTTGACGTCTTTTGTATAGCTTTTGACACCTAAATCATCAGAGAAAGTTTGTTCATTGGCTTATTAGTTAAAGTCTAAATCTCACATACATTCTCGTGATAACTGTCGTAACTTGCAGCTACTATTAGTGGATAGGTAAGTAACGGGCCTTACCACTTATATCTACCTGAATAACCCTTACTGCTGCAGTTGCAAGGGAGTCAGTTTGGCAAAGTGATCATCATTCGTGCTCAGGGCCCACCGGCCGAAGCCCAGGCTCCGCATGTGGGCTGAAAATGGTTGATTTCAATCTAACTCTTATGGCTTTTCTCCGGGTACCCCGTTTTTTGTCACCCTCTGTTAAATTGAATTTCACGCCAGCCTTATTAGACCTTATGAGCATAGCACAGCTAACAAACAAAAAGTGCGACACTTGTTTCGTACGGGGTTAAAATCACATTGCAATCACGATCACGTGTGCCGGCTCATGGTAATTTACAGCTACTATTGAGGGTAATTTAAAGACCTCAAGGAAACCTTGAATGTTTTAAAACAAAATATTAAAAATACTCAACATTTAGATCATTTTTAATTGATTGATTGATTGATTGTTTGATCTCATCTTAGCAACGTGTACAGAATTTATTGCACTTTGAATATTTGCTTTTTTTTTTGTTCATTTCTCTTTTTATTTTCGATATTTTCTTTCCTTTTATATATTTTTTTCTTCACTTTTCTTCTCTTATTTACTTTTCTTTTTAACTACATCTCATTTAACAAACACAACTGCTGAAATTGTCAAACATGCGGCAGGCGTCTGTCATTAAATAAGTACTAATCTAAACGTACATCCCGGCGTACAGATAACTCTCTGGAACATTCTACTTTAGTTTATGTGTATAAATCAGCAGTGAGAGCACTAGCTAACTAACTAAATAGCCACGAGGGCTAAAGTTTAGAGAGCCAGAATGTATAACAATATATTATATATTATGACAATTCATTATTATATATAAATATTAAGTTATTACACACATCAGGATATTCAGAGGTATCGACCAGTGCTCGAAGAGGCTGCTGGTTAGTAGAGAAGCTTTAAATCTGACACGAGTTTCTTTTCTAATCCACAGCAACGTACTCAAGAGTACTCTCAATATCTGAAGATACTTTGATTTTTCCTTGAGATTTCGTGAGTTTTCTTAAAAAAAGTATTTAAACTTGTCTATTGACTTCAAATGTCTTGAACGAGAGCGATGAAATGTTTATATTTTCACTTAAATCTTTTACGGATTTTAGACTGTTTTTAACATTGGATGTGGATGGTAAAAGTTCTTTTGACTTCCAGTAAAATTCATATTCGCCTTCGTCATCTTCATCATCAGACAAGCTTAGAATTAAAAGTTTTGAGTAAAGAGTTATTTCGTCTGGTTCTTCTGTGTTCATTTCATCTGTCAGCTGGAATAGTCTGGCGTTCTTAAGGTTTAAATCTTCTCTTTCTGTATCTTGAGTTATGTAGCTCTTGACACCTGAATCATCAGAGTAAGTTTGTTCCTCATTCTTATTGTCGGCGGGTTGAGATAGCGCGTTATTCTGGCAGACGTCGAGGCAGTCAGGACACAAGCAAGTCGGATGAAAATCAGATGTTCTCCTAGTGTTCTGTGCACTTTTTTCTAACTCTCTTTCAAAACTTGACATAGAACGGCACATCCGTGACAAGCGTTTTGATTTTGGAGTATCTACGGTCATATTGGAAGTTGCTTAAAAAATTATCCTCTTTCCTGCTTTGAGACACACTTCACTGGAGTGATTTCTTGTTTTAAATCGCTCCTCCAAGCTGAAAAGTATATATGAGCAGACCAAAGTTTCCTGAAAGTTCTGTACATTTGTTACTACGGAAACAATTTTACTAAACACTGACATTCCTTTCCGCCGTTGTAGTGTGATATAAATAATAAAATAGAATTTATTTTTGTCGAACTGTGAGAAATATGGCAAAAACGTTTCTAGAACAAACGGAAGCTCTAACAAAGGTTACGGCCATAGGCAAAAAGAAAACGAACCGTTTGTTTGAAGGCTGGTTGACATGAAGACATCACTGACTTTTCAAACAAAATCGATTTTTGCAAATATATAGAAATTGTTATTACACATGCACTGTGTTTGAACTGAAGGATTGGCAGGTACAGCTCCACACAGAATTAGTTGTACCTATTTACCCATAACCAATAAATTTCTTGTGATATTGGCCTGGAATTGAACCTAATGTCGGCAGAATTATTATAAACTCTTCCTCTTCGGCGGAACAATTCCACAGGTAGTGCGGCCTTGAGGTGCGACTTTCAAAACGTTACCCGGTATCTTGCGAGAATAAGATGTGGTTTTAAGATTAATAAAAATGATAAATTTGAAATATAAAAAGCGTTGAAAATCTGCAAACCGTAATATCGCATAAAAGCTTTATTTGTATATCACTATAGCCCCGAGCCAATAGTATTTTGCATCGTGAAAAACGTTTAGCGAAACACTCGGAAAACACTTTCTCTTCGGCAGAATACTAATTGGGCAGACATTGCTTCAAGGAGTGGCTTAAATTACAATTACGTCATTCGCGATAAAGAAAAAAATGGTTTATAACAAAGATAAAATTGAACACTTTAACATTTTTTAACGTCAAAAACCCACAATCCTATATATTACGGATAAACATTATAATTAGTTTCGTTATATCCCCAAGTCAACATCGATTTGCATTTTAAAAAAGGTGTAGGCGAATTCCTTGGTAATCATTTAACCGGAAACCGGCAGCTATGACTATGAGTGTGTTTACGATTCGTTTAGAGTCAACGCATCTAGAACATTCTCTTTTAATTTGAAAGTACAGTTGAGGTTCATCAGTTTTAATGAACTATCTTGAAAAAATTTTTTCCCCATACATGAATATTGTCTTTAGTTGCTTGACAAAAACTTTTGCTCGTAAATTATGCTTAATGTGTTACGTAAAATGACTCCCGCGGGCTGCGCTTCTTGCCTCAAACGAACTTTTTATTTTCAATCTTAAACTGAAACCAATATAATTTGGTTAGAAAAATAAAACAATAAACTTTTTCAGCATCGGCATTATTTTTTTTGGCATGTTAACTATAACCGTTAGGTTTTGATTCAGCAAATTCTTGTCTCACGGAAAAAGCTCGCACATTGAAAAGCAGATTAATTGTAATTCCCTAAACTAGTAAATCCGGCACTTAAGATATGGTATATACAACGTTTTTATATTTATGCTTTTTGTGCCCAAATAAGGTTATTGGTGTTTTCAACTGTTTGTTCTGTGTTAGTGAGGATATTGATAGTTCAATAGTGGAAACATTTTGAGACATTTTGAAGTCAACGAAATTTGTTAAGCCCGCTACACACCCGACGATTTTGTCTTTAAGCTCCCGTTTTTTTTCTCTCGTACAAAAAAATCGGCTTTTGTATCACTATGGCATTTCCCGACAAGATTTTTTTTGCCGACAAAGACTGTGCATGTTTGATTCAAAAACGTTGACCGATTAATGATACTATGATCGCGGAGTGTGTGTGGCAGATTGAAACAAATTATCCGGAGTAGAACTTAGTTCGACTAATCACAGAGCAGTATATTTATCACGTGATCACATTGCAAGATTCATGAAGAAGGAAGCCATTTGACAGGAAATAGGCCTTTGGCAGCAAATGGTCACATGGTAGAAACAATGACATTCTGGTGGGCAAAGGAATGTGAAAGACTCCACGACAAGGCACAATGAACTAGAAAAGCGCAATTTTTCTTTGTTTTACATTCCCAGTGGAGTCTGCACCATTCCTTTGCCCACAAGAAAATTATTTGTACCATGTTATCATTTGTTCCAAAATTGGTTAGAAGAAAGAGGTCATTATCCCGAACCCGACCATTAAATTAGCTCCTGTATGACAAACCTTGCATCCTGACAAATTATCTCAGATAAAAAATCAAGAGCTAAAAGACAAAATATTGGCTAGTGTGTGTAGCAGGGTTTAAACCTAAAATATTGAGGGTGCCTTTAATTGGGACTATTCCAGAATAGAAACAGGATTTGGAATAATCCAGAATTTTGGATTTCTGCTGAATATGGCTTGAATACCTCTGTAGGCCGTAGAAGAAATAATTTTTAGTTTTCGTTCATGCCATTCAGGCCTAAAAATTTTAAAAAAATATAAAAACTTGATAAAACGGCTTCGGAGATACTCTCCTTCGAATTCCTCAGTATGCATACGAAGTCAAGTTTCATAATTTTTTAAAAGAATATTTTTAAAATGTTTAGGCCTGAATAGCACAAACAAAAACTAAAAATGATTTTGGATTTTTATTTTCCACATATTCTGAAACACGCGCAGTCTTATGCATTTTAGTTTAGCCAAAGTTTTGAAAACAGATCCCGTAAAGAACACAGCAAGAAAACACGGTGTCATGCATGTTAAATTTAATAAATACTATTCTTGCTGTCGTTGCCTTTCAGATTAGTGCAGTGACGTCACTATTCCAGTTTATTCCTAATTTTCTGATATCAGGAGCAGAAGAACTAGAACAGCATTCCGAGCAACCGGACTCAGAACCACTCGACACAAATTCCAACAAATCCAAGGATTCCCATTCCGGAATACCGGTAGTCCCATATTAACAAACGCACCCAAAGTATAACAGCCAAAGAACTAACAGGCTGGTTTGGGGATAAATGCAATGGTTAAAAGTCTTCTTTAAGGAAGGATTACAGTCAGACTTGTCATTTTGATGACTCTTAGGAACATTTCACACAATGTCTTCGTTTGCATTTTGAAATTTGAAAACTGACCTGATTGTCAAAACACAGTATTAAGGTTAGCGAAGGTTCTCGAATCTTATTTTTAAAACAAATAAAGAAGCCTTAGCTGTGTATTACACTGTGACAAATAACGACGGGCATTTGAGAACACGAGAGAAATGTAAACACGAGTAGCAGGCTTATTTATTTGCTTTATGATGTAGATTTTACACGCCGCGAGTAGAACTGAACAACAAAGCACACAGGTCGACAAATCTCTCGACCGTTTTCGCTACTCCTTCTTTATTTGTTAAGTTAATATCCTCTTTAAACCTTTCTGCTGCTTCGCAGAAAACTAAATCACAAATGTCTTTATCGAAAATAATTTAATGATTTTCGCCACCTCGAACAAAAATGTTAACTAGAACGAGAGGTAATGCGACGAAAAACATGCAGTAAAACACGCTTTTTATATGTTTTATACTCTGATAAAACATGGGTTGACCAATCAGAGAGCGCGTAATATCCTATCTATTTTATAAAAGAAGGTAAATTGTTTTTATGAAAAATCTGACCGATTTCCGTAAATGAGCTGTGTGGAACCGACACTGCAAGGAAATTCATTATTATCTATGTCGCAGACAAAATATTGTATAATTAAAGAATATCTTCCTTTACACCGTTCTGGATTTTCATTTCATAGTTCCTCAATTCACATATCCAGCAACTTCTCCAAGACCCCGGCATTGTATACCGGCACGTCCAAATTTTACATTTAGTTTGTAAAATATTTAAGAAAAAGGACAACATTTTTGAAAGAACAAGACATGTTTAGATCAATCTCTGATCATCATCAGTTGTAACTGGAGTAATTTAAGTCAATTTAAGTCTTTTTATGTAACCAGTTATATTATTTCTCTTTTGTTTATCTACATACACTTTATGGAATTTCAA
>JAOCNB020153013.1:0-5000 GCA_026546465.2 Palythoa caribaeorum | reverse complement strand
CACATACTTGTCACTTCTGTCTGCAAGTGAGTGCACTGCTTAGCTTGCTCACCAATTACATGTTGTTCTATTACATCATTGGTCTAAGTTACTCCAAAGTCACGTGAGATAGAGCGTGTGAAATCGGATCTTTCAGTTGAGCGTTGTATTTCATTGTTAAGACGTGTTTGTTTATATGAGAGGATAATAGAAGATTGGGCGATCAGAAGAAGATATGGATGATATTGATGACTCTACATTTGATAGAGAGGATGGGGAAACTCCTGAAGCAGGGGAAATTATGGCGAAAATGCCCAAATAATGAGCTAATGGCTCTTTTATATTCAATGAATCGAGCAATGATGGCCATTAGCGAATTGCCCCTCAGTAAAGGTGCTGCTTGTTCAGGGGAAATGGAGGCCCCCAAAATTGGAGAATCTGCCAAACGGAAAATCGACAACATAAGTTCAGATGTCGATGCATTACTGGTGAGCAGCAGCAAGAAACAGAAGGCATGTGGCCAGCTCCTGCAAAGAGCCTTTTAGCACCTTAATTGATTAGCAATTATATTTTCAGAAACAAAGTGAACGAGCACTCTTATATTATCTCAAGTTTACTTTAAAAATTGTGTGTTTAATTTGTTCTCTGCTTCCCAGGTCAATTATTTTGATGTATGTCATCCTTTAATTTTCCAGATTTTACTTGGATGCTGAAACTGCAGAGTCACTGAGTCGGCAAAATAGTTCTGGATCAGAGAACACTCCAACATACTCTCCTAGATGCACTCCACTTAACATGATACAGGAGCAAGATGATAATACAATGATCTCTGATGATTTAAACACTGTTGTAGCAAAACTTTTAGATGATCTAATAACTGAAATTGTAAGCAACAAAGAACCTTGTAAAGAAAAGAAAAAAGCGGACCATCATTTATTGATGAGAAATGACATAAGGACATCATCTCCAGTGGATGATTCTTCATTGGTAGTTCATGATATCTCACCATCTTCGGAAGATTCTGGTATAACAAAAGCTCTCAATAAAGAGGAATTAAATTCACAGTGTTCTAGAAGGAATGATCAAGGCAAAACTCACAGCATGAATGATGTGGCACATAATCATGCAGATCATAACACTACAGATATGTCAGAGTTTGTGCAACACACTGGACAATTGGAAGGTGATATTAGTTGTGACAGTGGAATAACTGAGGATGGAACTGCAGTGGATACGTCATTTTTCTCAACCTTTAGTAATGAGGTGAAGTACTGGCTGGGTTTGCAAAGTCAAACAAGAGGTAAAGTTGAGAAATAGGAAAATTATGCTTCTGAAATCTTTTTCTTTCACTTTAATTCCCCTGATGAGGATAGTAAAAACAACGAAAACGTCAGTCAAAAACTTTTATATTGTATATATCTAGTATATCTAGTTTTTAAACACCAGTCAGGGTAACTGTATAAATTTAAAAATAATTAAAAGAGAGAAAATATATCAGAGAAATAAATTAAAGTATTACATTAGAGAAATTACAAATTTATTTTATGATACATATTATATTATGCATCACAAAATGGAGAATTTGTTCAAAAACATCATTCTATAATTTAAACACCAATGTAACTAGAACAACTGGAATGGAACAAAATAAAAGTAAAAAAACTTGCATTGGAAGGGCCGATATAAGGGAGGACCTCTTAGATCCAGAATAATATCTTTGTTAGCTAATTGATGGGGTTATATCCGGGGGGCTTATAACCAGGGGCTTTACATGGGATTTTCTGGTACAGTGCATTGGTACACTGATTGTTTACATGTAATGCAGAACATATCACAAGGAAAAGTGAAGAGGAGCTGATGCCGCGCCCTGCTGCCCCATCAGAAGATCTGCCACTCTACCTTTGCCTAAGAATTAGCAAGAAAGACTGGTCTCTTTGTCGAGAAAAATTAAAAGGTCCAGGAGCAGATCTTATGAACAGGGACCAGAAAAGAAGAGAATATTGGTTTGCCATACCACATACTAGGTAACAAGACTGTTATTTACTGCTTGTATTTACTGTAAAGTGACATTTCTGCCATGTGCAAATTATCCCCTTCCCCTGGCCTTTTGATTGATAGTGACATTGCTGGCACAATTTTAAGATCTCTATCTTCCAACCATAATGCTCCAGGTTCAAATCTTGGCTCTTCTGAGTCTTCAACATTTGTGTGCTTATGTAACCTTCTTTCTGCCAAAGATGACTCAGCTTTTCATCTTATGAGGTTGGTAAAAAAGGTAACAGCTTTTGCTGGGGACTAACCTGTGATGGATTAGTGTCCTTCCCTGGGAGATTTAGTCAATGACTCTCATCCTTTTAAAACTACAGAACCCAGAGATAAGCACTGGCTCCAGTTTTCTACATTGTTTCATAAAAGGATTTAGCCTGCCACTCTATCATTCTTCCTCTCATTGCCCCCCCCCTTCCCCCCCAAAAAAGGAAGGGGGTCTTGCTGTGTGATCTGCAAATGTTCACATCTTTGTGTCTTTCTCAGATAAAAGATGTTAAGCTGTTTGTCCAGTCTCTTGACTGTATATTGGATCACTTAAAGAAACCCTCACACTAATTTTCATGAACCAGAATGTGTTAGTATCCCATTACTTTGGTCTGTCTGTTTCTCTGAAAGCATTTCTTAGCGTTTTAAATGTACCCGCTCAGCAATTAGTGGACTATCTAAGACCCTCAATTGCGGACCCTTTATACCCGTGTAAAGCACAAATCAATGTTCCAATAAAATGTCATGTTATTATAAAAACACCAATAAAGTACCAAATGAGCTAGCTTTCGTGCGAAAATTGGATATTTTCACATGTGAAAGTATCACTATTGCTATGGTTGGATGTAGAAGTAACGTCTTTCAGTGCAGTGCCTTGAACAGCTATTCATTGGGGTTTATATGATAAATAGATCTTATCTCTACGAGGCCATATGTAACATCCCCTATATATCATTTTAGTAGTTATATATTATTATATAACTGCTGTAGTTTTATACAATTCATTTTCTGTTCATGGTTGTGGTTTAGGGTTGAACATGTTTATCAATTCTTTAATAAATGGTGCCCCAGTATTCACAACGCTACTGATGCTGATGACGATGGTAGTTATGAAGGTGAATTAGATGAAGATGCTGATATGGCAGAAGAAGAGGTAATTAAGTACTCTAAACTGCAGAATAGATTAAAACTTGTTCAACCCGTGCAAACATTGAACTTATGTTGATCGCTATTGGTATAGGCTGAAGGATATCATGTAATGTGGTATGGACACATGAACGCATTAACACTGTAATTTAAAGTGGCACTATGAATGAATCTTGATGTCTTTCTGATTTTGGTCTTGTTAAGATATGCTAAAGCACTTCTCAAAAGAGCAGGAATGGCATTTTCCACTTTTCAAAAGCCTTCTTCACTTCAAAGTTATAAGAAATTTTATTATAATTTTTTATGCAAATTAAGCTCATGATGACGTCATATTCCTAACAACTGATCCACCATGTATTTAAAAAAGCTAGAAGTACGTAGACAGTTTTTAATCAACCACAGTCAAACTTGGGAAGGTTATTAGTAAGGCTGCCCTTCAAAAAGAACTATGTAAATAAATTGGTTGCTGTGGCAACTAACTAGTTTCCAGTCTTCTAAAACGTTTTTTGGCTCTTGGATTTTACTCAAAATCTAAAAAGATAATTAGATATGACTGAGATAAAGTCTCAGCTACTGCCATTTCAGATATTTCAGTGTAATTGTGGCACCTCTAATAACTGCTATCGGAAGAATAATACAAAACAAAATTTTTGGTAGAGGGAAACTGGGATCAAAGTTTTTGCCATAGCAACCAATTGATAGAGTTTATGTTGAAGAACAGTCAAAGCTCAATAAGCTTTCCAAGTTTTATTTTGATTCATCAAGCCTTAGTGTGATATAGCTTTTGGAAATCCAAGGTGTTGTGCTTGTTGAGAAAATTATGTCATCACTTTTTTTAAACTGAAATCTGTCTGAAAAGAAAGAAGATTTTTGAAAACGGAAAAAGCAAAATAATTCTTTACCAATTAAATTCCTTTCAAAGAAAGTCTCAGAAAAGGAAAGCTAAAATTTGATCGTAGTACCACTATAAATGAAAAAAAAATTGACAAGCTTAGTAAAAAACGAGGAGGACTAGTAAACCTGAGTGGTTACAAGTCTGGATGTCTATTGAAAAAAAACATGTCTGCTGTTCTTGGAGTCTGAGCATGCTCATATTTAATTTTAATAATTTAATACTAAACTTATATCAGACTAATAAATATTTTTATTTTTCTTTAAGACTGTAATTATAATTTTTTAACAACTTTTATTCAATGAAACTACTAGTTTTATCAGTTAACTTAAAAATGAAAATTAATTATACTTTTTGTAGCTTTTCAGATACTCTAATTGCTGCATGCTAAAAGAAGTAATAATCTTCAAAGAGGTGGTAGAATTGTTATAACTTGAAAATTAAAGTTCTTATTAGTTTCAATTTATATACTGGATGAGATATGCATGCAATTCAAAAGTTTTTAAAAGTAAAAAACAAGGTGAATTGTAAAAAAATCCATCAACAGCATTATTATTCATTGTGTTGTAAGTATGTCCACAGACATCAACTGATTCATGGTTAATAGGTCAAGAAACACAAAACACACAATGATAGTATTTGTTGGAATGTTGAACCTTTAGACATGACATGAGTCTCACAGTTGATCACCAAATGCATTGCTTCATTGACAGCATTTTTAATAATATTGTATTTTATGATTGAATTCGTATACAAAAGCAGAGTATATATCTAACCATCCCAATTTAGCCAGGATTGATTTTACTTGTTTTGTTTGTTTTTTTTGTGCCATTCAGGCCTAAAAATTTTTTTAAAAATTGTTTGAATGGCACAAAAAAAACAAACAAAACATGTTATCATATACGGCCTACAGAGATGTTTTAAACCTTGTGCAAGAGGTACAGGAATA